>JAVHZZ010000006.1:118668068-118683068 GCA_036250195.1 Mixophyes australis | reverse complement strand
GTAGAAGGTACTAAATAAATGAAAGCTAGAACCTGATTGGTTGCTATAGGCAACATCCCCACTTTTGCAAACCCGCAGCTTAGTAAATCTAGCCCTAGGAGATTAAAGATCAATTAAAGTAAATTAATCCTTACAGCGATAGTAAAGAGTTAACTAGGGATGTGCACCGGCGACTTTTGGTGTCTCGTGTTTTGTGTTTTGGATTTGGATTTTCGCGATGATTTGGGTTCGGATTTGTTTCGCAAAACACCTGCCGAAAGGTTTTGGTTCGGATTTTAGGTTTTGGATTCGGATTTTTTTTGAAAAAAGCATAAAAAGTTCAAAAATCAAGTTTTTGGGCTTATTTTCACTCCTACGCTATTATTAACCTCAATAACATTCAATAACAAGCATTTCCACTAGTTTACAGTGTATTCTGAACACCTCATAATATAGTTATTAGTCCAAAACGTTGCAACGAGGTATCTTTCTGGACTGCGTAGTGGAGTGGTCCCCACAATATAATAAGAAAACCATCAACTGGTCTTAATCGCACCAAAAAATGTACCTGGACTGCGTAGAGGAGTGGGTCACCACAATATAATTTAAAAACCCTGAACTTGTATGAATCGCACCAATAAATGTATCTGTACTGCGTAGAGGAGTGGGTCACCACAATATAATAAGAAAACCATCAACTGGTCTTAATCGCACCAAAAAATGTACCTGGACTGCGTAGAGGAGGGGGTCACCACAATATAAATTAAAAACCCTGAACTTGTATGATTCGCACCAATAAATGTATCTGGACTGCGTAGAGGAGTGGGTCATCACAATATAATTTAAAAGCCCTGAACTTGTATGATTCGCACCAATAAATGTATCTGGACTGCGTAGAGGAGTGGGTCACCACAATATAATTTAAAAACCCTGAACTTGTATGATTCGCACCAATAAATGTATCTGGACTGCGTAGAGGAGTGGGTCACCACAATATAATTTAAAAACCCTGAACTTGTATGATTCGCACCAATAAATGTATCTGGACTGCGTAGAGGAGTGGGTCACCACAATATAATAAGAAAACCATCAACTAGTCTTAATCGCACCAAAAAATGTACCTGGACTGCGTAGAGGAGTGGGTCACCACAATATAATTTAAAAACCCTGAACTTGTATGATTCGCACCAATAAATGTATCTAGACTGTGTAGAGGAGTGGGTCACCACAATATAATTTAAAAACCCTGAACTTGTATGATTCGCACCAATAAATGTATCTGGACTGCGTAGAGGAGTTGGTCATCACAATATATTTTAAAAACCCTGAACTTGTATGATTCGCACCAATAAATGTATCTGGACTGCGTAGAGGAGTTGGTCACCACAATATAATTTAAAAACCCTGAACTTGTATGATTCGCACCAATAAATGTATCTGGACTGTGTAGAGGAGTGGGTCACCACAATATAATTTAAAAAACCTGAAATTGTATGATTCGCACCAATAAATGTATCTGGACTGCGTAGAGGAGTGGGTCACCACAATATAATAAGAAAACCATCAACTGGTCTTAATCGCACCAAAAAATGTACCTGGACTGCGTAGAGGAGTGCGTCACCACAATATAATTTAAAAACCCTGAACTTGTATGATTCGCACCAATAAGTGTATCTGGACTGCGTAGAGGAGTGGGTCACCACAATATAATTTAAAAACCCTGAACTTGTATGATTCACACCAATAAATGTATCTGGACTGCGTAGAGGAGTGGGTCACCACAATATAATAAGAAAACCATCAACTGGTCTTAATCGCACCAAAAAATGTACCTGGACTGCATAGTGGAGTGGGTCACCACAATATAATTTAAAAACCCTGAACTTGTATGATTCTCACGAATAAATGTATCTGGACTGCGTAGAGGAGTGGGTCACCACAATATAATTTAAAAACACTGAACTTGTATGAATCGCACCAATAAATGTATCTGGACTGCGTAGAGGGAGGAGTGGGTCACCACAATATAATAAGAAAACCATCAATTGGTCTTAATCACACCAAAAAATGTACCTGGACTGCGTAGAGGAGTGGGTCACCACAATATAATTTAAAAACCCTGAACTTGTATGATTCGCACCAATAAATGTATCTGGACTGCGTAGAGGAGTGGGTCATCACAATATAATTTAAAAATCCTGAACTTGTATGATTCGCACCATTAAATGTATCTGGACTGCGTAGAGGAGTGGGTCACCACAATATAATTTAAAAACACTGAACTTGTATGAATCGCACCAATAAATGTATCTGGACTGCGTAGAGGAGTGGGTCACCACAATATAATAAGAAAACCATCAACTGGTCTTAATCGCACCAAAAAATGTACCTGGACTGCGTAGAGGAGTGGGTCACCACAATATAATTTAAAAACCCTGAACTTGTATGATTCGCACCAATAAATGTATCTGGACTGCGTAGAGGAGTGGGTCATCACAATATAATTTAAAAACCCTGAACTTGTATGATTCGCACCAATAAATGTATCTGGACTGCGTAGAGGAGTGGGTCACCACAATATAATTTAAAAACCCTGAACTTTTATGATTCGCACCAATAAATGTATCTGGACTGCGTAGAGGAGTGGGTCACCACAATATAATTTAAAAACCCTGAACTTTTATGATTCGCACCAATAAATGTATCTGGACTGCGTAGAGGAGTGGGTCACCACAATATAATTTAAAAACCCTGAACTTTTATGATTCGCACCAATAAATGTATCTGGACTGCGTAGAGGAGTGGGTCACCACAATATAATAAGAACACCATCAACTGGTCTTAATCGCACCAAAAAATGTATCTGGACTGCGTAGAGGAGTGGGTCACCACAATATAATAAGAAAACGATCAACTGGTCTTAATCGCACCAAAAAATGTACCTGGACTGCGTAGAGAAGTGGGTCACCACAATATAATTTAAAAACCCTGAACTTGTATGATTCGCACCAATAAATGTATCTGGACTGCGTAGAGGAGTGGGTCATCACAATATAATTTAAAAACCCTGAACTTGTATGATTCGCACCAATAAATGTATCTGGACTGCGTAGAGGAGTGGGTCACCACAATATAATTTAAAAACCCTGAACTTTTATGATTCGCACCAATAAATGTATCTGGACTGCGTAGAGGAGTGGGTCACCACAATATAATTTAAAAACCCTGAACTTGTATGATTCGCACCAATAAATGTATCTGGACTGCGTAGAGGAGTGGGTCACCACAATATAATTTAAAAACCCTGAACTTGTATGATTCGCACCAATAAATGTATCTGGACTGCGTAGAGGAGTGGGTCATCACAATATAATTTAAAAACCCTGAACTTGTATGATTCGCACCAATAAATGTATCTGGACTGCGTAGAGGAGTTGGTCACCACAATATAATTTAAAAACCCTGAACTTGTATGATTCGCACCAATAAATGTATCTGGACTGCGTAGAGGAGTGGGTCACCACAATATAATTTAAAAACACTGAACTTGTATGAATCGCACCAATAAATGTATCTGGACTGCGTAGAGGAGTGGGTCACCACAATATAATAAGAAAACCATCAACTGGTCTTAATCGCACCAAAAAATGTACCTGGACTGCGTAGAGGAGTGGGTCACCACAATATAATTTAAAAACCCTGAACTTGTATGATTCGCACCAATAAATGTATCTGGACTGCGTAGAGGAGTGGGTCATCACAATATAATTTAAAAACCCTGAACTTGTATGATTCGCACCAATAAATGTATCTGGACTGCGTAGAGGAGTGGGTCACCACAATATAATTTAAAAACCCTGAACTTTTATGATTCGCACCAATAAATGTATCTGGACTGCGTAGAGGAGTGGGTCACCACAATATAATTTAAAAACCCTGAACTTGTATGATTCGCACCAATAAATGTATCTGGACTGCGTAGAGGAGTGGGTCACCACAATATAATAAGAACACCATCAACTGGTCTTAATCGCACCAAAAAATGTATCTGGACTGCGTAGAGGAGTGGGTCACCACAATGTAATTTAAAAACCCTGAACTTGTATGATTCGCACCAATAAATGTATCTGGACTGCGTAGAGGAGTGGGTCACCACAATATAATTTAAAAACCCTGAACTTGTATGATTCGCACCAATAAATGTATCTGGACTGCGTAGAGGAGTGGGTCATCACAATATAATTTAAAAACCCTGAACTTGTATGATTCGCACCAATAAATGTATCTGGACTGCGTAGAGGAGTTGGTCACCACAATATAATTTAAAAACCCTGAACTTGTATGATTCGCACCAATAAATGTATCTGGACTGCGTAGAGGAGTGGGTCACCACAATATAATTTAAAAACCCTGAACTTGTATGATTCGCACCAATAAATGTATCTGGACTGCGTAGAGGAGTGGGTCACCACAATATAATAAGAAAACCATCAACTGGTCTTAATCGCACCAAAAAATGTACCTGGACTGCGTAGAGGAGTGGGTCACCACAATATAATTTAAAAACCCTGAACTTGTATGATTCGCACCAATAAATGTATCTGGACTGCGTAGAGGAGTGGGTCACCCCAATATAATTTAAAAACCCTGAACTTGTATGATTCGCACCAATAAATGTATCTGGACTGCGTATAGAGGAGTGGGTCACCACAATATCATTTAAAAACCCTGAAATTGTATGAATCGCACCAAAAAATTTATCTGGACTGCGTAGAGGAGTGGTCACCACAATATAATTAATAAAAAACCCTCCACGGGTCTGAATTTCCCACAAAAAAATTCTGGACTGTGTAATGGGGTGGCCCCGGTACTAAATTTGATACCTGGCCCACAATACCTCCTCCAAGTTCCAAGTGTAGTGTTTATAACATATTAACACTACACTAATTCTAGCACGTCAAACCCTCTTGTTTTAAATAATGACAGGGCATTTAACTTTTGGTTTAATTTTTGGAATTTGTTGACATTTTCTTTTACTTTTTGAACATGGCAAACGACTGTTGAATGGTCACATAATGCCAAAAAAATAGTTGCAAGATGGAATTGTCCTTATGTTGTTGAAATAGGACATGCACACTTTAACAAACCAATCCTTTCAGCGACAGGGCCTACCAAACAACTGTGGCTGAAATGATTGGTTTGTTTGGGCCCCCATACCAAAATAACAATTCATCTCTCCCTGTACAAACTAAACAGGCTCTACTGAGGAAAGATGTCGTCCTCATCCTCAACCTCTGATTCCTCTCCCCCTACAGTGTGTACTTCCTCCTCCTCACACATTATCAATTCGTCCCCGCTGGACTCCACAACCACAGGTCCCTCTGTACTATCTGGAGGGCAGTGCTGTACTTAATTGAGGAATTGAATATTCATTTTTATAAACATCATTTTTTCAACGTTGTGAGGAAGCAACCTCCTTCGCTGCTCACTGACCAGGTTTCCCGCTGCACTAAAAACTCTTTCCGAGTACACACTGGAGGGGGAAAAACTCAGGTAAAATAGAGCCAGTTTGTACAGGGGCTTCCAAACTGCCTTTTTTCCTGCCAGTAACAATATGGACTGTCTGACATGTCTATTTGGATGGTGTCAGCAAAATAATCCTCCACCATTTTTTCAATTGTGACAGCATCCAATGCAGCGACAGTAGACATGTCTGCAATGGTTGGCAGGTCCTTCAGTCCGGACCAGATGTTATCAGCATCCCCGCCAGCGGCTCTTTTTGGAAAACTGAGCTTTTTCCTCGCAGCCATAGATGTGGAAGAAAATGAGGGTGGAGCTGTTGGCATGTCACGGTCCTCCTCAGAGGACAATCTCCTGACCAGAAGGTCTTTGCACCGCTGTAGACTTGTGTCCGCCGGAAACAGAGACACAACATACGCTTTAAACCGAGGATCGAGCACGGTGGCCAGAATGTATTCCTCTGACTTTAAAAGAGTGACCACCCTCGGATTCTGGCAAAGCGTACGAAGGGCTTCATCCACAAGAGCTACATGCTTTGTTGGATCGCAATGGTTTACCAGCTCCTCCCTCACTTTCTCCAGCTGCTTCTGCAACAGCCTGATCAGGGGAATGACCTGACTCAAGCTGGCAGTGTCGGAACTGACTTCTCGTGTGGCAAGTTCAAATGGCTGGAGAACCTTGCACAACACGGAAATCAGTCTCCAGTGCGCTTGACTCAGGCGCATCCCCACTCCTTTGCCTATGTCGTAGGTGGCTGTGTAGGCCTGAATGGCCTTTTGCTGCTCCTCCATCCTCTGCAGCATATAGAGGGTGGAGTTCCAGCGCGTCACAACCTCTTTTTTTAGGTGATGGCAGGGCAGATTCATTCTTTTTTGATGTGCCTCTAGTCTGCGGTAGGCACTGGCTGAATGCCGAAAGTGTCCAGCAATTTTGCACGCCACCGCAAGCATCTCCTGCACACGCCTGTCACTCTTGAGGTAATGTATATATATATATATGTAGGGGCCCCGGTGCACTGCTTTGCCCAGGGGCCCATAATGTTGTTAAGATGGCCCTGCGTTCATCATGTGATCTGCACGATAATTGCATAGGTGTGTACCCAGCTTACCTCCTACCAGAGAGTCCACTATATTTTCATAGCACAAACAGACTTTCTCTTCACAAAGTTTATCTTCTTGTCTTTTTTTGGCAAGGCGACAGCTGTTATGAGTTAATGTTCCAGATAGTTTCTCAGGAATTCAAGCAGTGCAAGATTCCCATGTATTAGAACATGGAACTATACTCAAACAAAATGTGCTTGCTTCTATAATTTGGATACGGAAATGTAACCTCTTAATCTCCAAAGTAATCACTGTAAAATGGAAGGAGACGAAAAAAGAGAAAACAGCTGTCAAAGGTAAGAATAATCAAACAAAGGATTTAAAGCATTATGATTTGCAAAACTCAGTGTTAGTGAGAGACAAAATATCTAGATGGCAGCAGTTTAAAATAATGTTCAGGGTCACTTTGCTGCTCAAATAGCAGAGCTGAGAAAATCATTTGTGATACTGTCTTTGTGCACTACAATCACCATCATCTCATATTTCCTTATTTTGAGTCTAACATACATTATTGCATTTAAATACTCCTTTTAATAAGTATCAACTTATAAAGCCTATAAAAAAAGAATATTTTATAAGATTTGCAAATAATAGGCAGACAAAGAGGTCAATATAAAATAGAAATATTTCTGTGAGGATACCGGACTTATGTTTAGCTCATTTAAATACTCAGCGTTAGCTGGTCAGCCAAAAGGTAGCCTTATACGCTGGATACAGGTATTCAATATACCCTGATGGGTTTGGAATCAATTTGGCAAAAGCCAAAAAGCTCTCTGCACAAAAGGCCTACTAAGCACCGAAAAAGGGATATAGTCTCTGATTACCTTGGAGGGCTGTCTCGTTCTCTTAGCCATGTTGTTCACTTTTCTGACTGCAGGACAGGGACAGAGCCCAATATTCTCCTGTTTTTTTTCTGATCCACCCAGTTGCAAGGCCAGACCTGATCACTGATGCAATTAGTGACCCCTATTCCAAATGAAGAACATAAAGTCCATTGTGAGGCCACCATTTATGCCTGGTCAGGTTCCCACTTCAGTGATGCAATTCATAACTCCTCCCACAGAATCCACTATATTTTCTTTGCACAGAATCCACTATATTTTCTTTGCACAGGTGGACTTTATCTTCACTAACTAACATGTCTTTTTATGGCAGCATTTAGATAACTCCCTGGTCCAGATTTGGGGTTTACTCAGTTTAATCTGAGAGCAACCACTGAGTCTTCCTCTACATCCTCAGGTTTCAGTGTAGTGGATGCCGGAAGTCTGACTAGTCTTAAGGGAGATCAAAGGGACACCCATTTGGCCATGCAATAAACAGGATGCTCTAAAGTTTCTCATAACCTATGATTCTATATCCTTAGTGTCAGGAGCCGCGGCGGCCTCGGGCACCGCCGCGACTCACTTCCGGTGTCAGTGAACGTCCCGGCCGTCTCCATGACAACCGGGGCGTCACTTCCGGTTTCTCGGGCCCGACCGTTGCCAAGGTAGCGGCCGGATGCCGAGTATAAAAAGCAATGCGCCCCGGCAAATGAGGCAGCCGGGCGCATGCGCAAGTGTAGCCTGCAGGCTAATTTAGCTGGGTAGCGCACCTGGGATGTATTTCAGGGCTAAGCCCTGATTGGGCAAACTCTGTATATAAGGCAGGGAGGGCTTAGCCTCCCTGCCAGTTATAGCGTCCAGTTCCTGTCTGCTTAATCTGCTCCTGTTCCTGCTTCTGCCTGAAATTGGTGAAAACCTGTTGGACTGTTACCCGTGTATGACCCTTGGCTTGAATTTGGACTTTGCTTGTGAATCTCGTGACCCTGACCTCTGGCTTGAATACCGACCTCCCTGTCTGCTCGTGACCCCTGACCTCAGCTTGTTTATTCGTACTGTTGTCTGCTGCCGGCCCCTGACCTCTGCTTGGATTCCACTCCGCTTGCCTGGGTTCTCCCCAGCCGGTGCACACTTCACGACCCTCTGTCAGTCTGCAGCCCAGTCTGTCCCCACCATCAGGAGCTCCAGTGAACACCTGACTGGCAGAGTAGACTCCGGGCTGTGTTGTGCCGGCTGGAGGGGTTCCTAACATTTAGTTAACACATTATAATCTTTTCAGGGGCTATGCAGGATTTGGGCCTTACCGCTAGAGAAGCAAGTCCTGCAGATTCTTTGAGCCCTAGCTGGCACAACTTATCATGGAGCAGCTTGTTAACTGGGTGCCCCAATTGTCAGAATTGGTAGGTAGCTCCAACAAGGAACTGGTTAAGGAAACTAGTGGTTCTCTAACAACTCACCAGGAGACATTTAAAAAATGAAAATAAGACATTTATTTTTATGCACAATAATGCAGTACTGGTAAGAGGGGATGCCAAAAATTTCCAGGGACAAATTTCCAAATGTTGGAAATTAGGAACTGTGAAAATAAGATGTACTTTTTCAGAACAAATGCTATAATAACACATGTGTGACACTGCATTCCAGAATGTGAGCCAACCATGCTATGTGAAGTAAAGAGCATGGGAATCTGTTTTGAGAGACTGAATTTTCAGACTCTACAAGTAAATAAGACTCCAAAAACAGCTTCTGAAGAATCTGCTCTTTCTAATTGTTTTTGAGTCGTTTCACTGGATATCTACAATGTCTAGAATTAGAGAGTTGTTGTTTAGTGAAAGGTGTAAGTAATGATGCTACTGGGCTTATATTTGCAAACACTCCCATGCAGCTTTGATGCATCTCACACTTAGGATTTGTCACTGTCAAGAATCACTCAGGAACTTCTTGATTTGGGATGCAGTCATATTTCCGACAAAATGCTGGTAGGCTAAATGTCGGCAGGATAATGTCCATTCTGGAGATCGCTTCAAAATGTTGTTAGTGTGATTGTCGACATTCACAATGTCAACAATCACAATGCTGACATTAAAAGAGGAAAGCTGTTTTGTGCTGGTGGGTCTGGCAGCTATATATACAGGCCAGTAGAAAACAGTTATAAAGAAAAAAAATAGCGAATAAGTTAAAAACTACCCCCTCTTCCAAAACACATCCAAACCTGTGATGAATGTGGGTCCAGCGAATGTATAGCTGCCAGACAATCCAGCACAATACACATGTAAAATATAATTATAATTTATTTATGTCACAGGATTAAGGCACTGGAGATTACCTGCTGGTGTTGACACTACTCAATAGGGAGGTCCGGAGACTAACGAGCCCCTGATCTTCACCAGGGACCCCCGCAAGGGAGTAAGGGATTTCCTGTGGTAAACGCGCAGGTCACAGTCCTCCAACCGAGCCATGAGCGAGATAACAGTGAGTAGTCAGACATGCCGGGTCAGTATCGTGCGGACAGCAGAAGTAAACTAGGGAGATCCAGGAGGAGTGGTCAAAGACAAGCCATGTCAATATCGTTTGGGTAGCAGAGGTACACAAGGGAGATCCAGAAGAGCGGTCAGGCAACAAGATCAGACACCGGAGATCAGGAAGAGCCAAACATGGTGTATCTAGGACGAAGGTCAGAAACTAGCTGAAAGCATACATTGGAGAGCAGAAGTCACAAGAAGCAATTGTAGTGCTGGAGATGGGAGACCCAAATCTTTGGCATCTGCATGGTGCCAGAGACAGTGTTAAATAGAGGAGGTGGTACAAAGATTAGCACCGACAACGCAGCATCACCAGATGCTGTCAGAGCTTCCAATAACGCACTGTTGCCTAGCAATGGGACGCGCATGCACTGTAGAGCCGGCATGGCAGAAGGCGGCATGGAAGAGGGATGGCTGCTGACAATTTATTTCTAGATTTTATACATGTCCTTCAGCGATACATTTGTCTGACATGCAATCAGCACAAGTTTGAATGTTTTTTTTTTATAGTTTTAAACTTTATTAGTTATTTATTTAATTTTTTTTAATGTTTTGTTCTGGCGGGTGCGGCGGCTGTATAGGCATTGCTCTTTTAATGACAGCATTATGACTGTCGACATTGAAGCTGTCACCAGAATGGAAGAACCGACATTTCTATTTTCGACATTTCGTACCCAACCCTTTGATTCAAACAGACAGACCGATTTGACTCTACATGTAGCAGATGTGCAGAGTCTAATGAAGGGTAGAAGTTCACCAGGAACCTTCACAATGAGGTAAGGGCTTAACTGCTGTACATCTGAAAGTCATGGCTTTTCAAACACATATTGGATGTGACTGGCAAGTGGAAGGCATCAGGCATGAATGATGTGGAACAAAGAAGATAGCAAATAGCAATGAACTCACATGGCATGGATGGAATAACCAGGAAAACACTGGCATAGATGGAATAACCATTAATACTCTGGCATGGATGGAATAACTAGGAACAGTCTGGCATAAATGGAATAAACAGGAACAGTCTTGCATGGATGGAATAACCAGAAACACACTAATGTGGATGAAATTCAGAAAAACACAGGAATAGATTATCCAGGCTATGGCTCTAAGAACAGGTATTGACATGACAGGGAAGTGGACAGAATCAGGTGTGAATGATGTGAAACACACAAGATAGCAAATAGCCCTAAACTCACTGGCGTAGATGGAATAAGAAGTACATATGGACAGCACTCAGATATCCAGAACGCTGGAGTAGCAGTTACAGAAGCAATGGTTAATATTTTTTTGCATGGACTACAAACTAAAATCAATTTCCCATAATTTCAGTTTGATGGCAGAATAAACACTTGCAGAATTATAAAGTTTCACTAATTATTGTTTGCCCCATTAGGAAAAGAAAAGGGCAGATTCAGATAGTAGATTATCATCATCATCATCACCATTTATTTATATAGCGCCACTGATTCCGCAGCGCTGTACAGAGAACTCATTCACATCAGTCCCTACCCCGTTGGAGCTTACAGTCTAAATTCCCTAACATACACACACACAGACAGATGGACAGAGAGAGACTAGGGTCAATTTTGATAGCAGCCAATTAACCTACTAGTATGTTTTTGGAGTGTGGGAGGAAACCGGAGCACCCGGAGGAAACCCACGCAAACACAGGGAGAACATACAAACTCTACACAGATAAGGCCATGGTTAATGATCTTACAATTATAAAATCTTTTAGGAGGACAAGAAGAAGGGGGTAGTTTAGCAACCATGTAGAAGCAGAGGTAAAGATAATGGGTGCGTGGGTGAGGATTTTAGCACAGTGACCCTGAAATATTGTCTCTACGACAAGTAAGACATTGGAAAGCACGCTGTACACATAGATCAACAATTGAGCAAACCTTTCCTGCATCCTAAAATGTTTATCCTCAGTGATCACTTTCCAGCTCCTAGACACAACTATCATACCTTTAATCTCATTTGACCACTCTCTGTCATTTGTACCATAGCAGAAAAAGAGGTAGCATATTTGATAGACACAGTATCCTCTAAGTCTGTATCTGAATCCGTTCCACTCTCCTTTGAAATTATCACTACTGTTTGTGTTTCTAAACAGCCTATCATTCATCCTCTCCCTTAAACAGTGACCATTGTCCCTAATGATGATTATAATGTCTTACATTTCTTCTCAACCTCCTGGGATGCACTTTTGTTCTTGAGATGGAATTTGTTTAGATGTGATATTTGTTCAGTGAACAGGTCTACCTGAGCTCCCTTAGTATATTTTGTTTCCCCAAGCTGAGGAAGGTACAAGGCCTGCATGAAAACCATTTGTGACAATTGGGGAAATTTATCAATGTGCTGTTTCCTTTATGATTTTTGTACTGCTACAGATCGTTGCAGTTAACTGTCTGTTTTGCCCTCCAAGTTGCCGAATTTACTATCCAGTTGTTTGAAGAGTGTAAAGCCCAAACCACCTGTGGTTAAGGCTAAACTACATTAGTAGTTTAAACAGAAAAACCCTGTCTCCCCTTCAGTAACGGGCCATGCCACTTAGCATCAGTCCTGGTCCTTTAGTGAGTGACCCGAACCTCCTTGAGATGACCGGCTCAAAGCTATGTAGCATTGGGCCCATCTTGGTACCTCTGACTGATGGGTACAAAGGAAAATAAATAAAAATGATGCCCCTTTTATTAAATTAGCAATTATATTGCCTCCTTACATATAAATAAAAAGAATAGTGCCCTCTCACACATAATTAAAACTAATATTGCCCCTTAGATATGTATATATATATATATATATATATATATATATATATATATATATATATATATATATATATGTATATATATATTACCCACCCCCACCCTGGCAAGGGCCAGAGAAAGTGTGAGAATTATTAATGCGAAGCCAGTAAAACCTGCTAATAGATTGTCATACCCCCACATGGCGATAACCCAGGGGTTACTGTGCCAGTTATTTAAACGAGGAAAAGACATTTTGGAGCGGTTGGTAGTTCCTAAACTATATAGAAGAGCAGTGTTGGACTGGGCTTATGGTTCGACAACTGCCAAGCATCAGGGGGTAGGAAAAACCCTAGATAATGTTTTACAGCAGTTCTTCTGGCCAGGGGTTCGAAAAGATGTCTTTGATAAGTGGTCATCCTGCCCTAAGTGTCAATGCCATGTTTCCAGGCCTCAGTGTAAAAAGTTTGATGGCAACTACCCCAGTTTCCCCACTAACCGGTGTTCCTTTGGGTTGGAAAAGATCTGTAACCAATACCCTTGGACTCAGTTTGCAGCGTAAAGCTAAAACGTTTATGGAAAAAAATTAGAGAAGCATTTAGGGTTACAAGTGTTCCACCCGTAGGTTGAAACAAAGGGGGGGGGGATATGAGACAGAGTCACTGGAAGGAGGCTAGATTTAGAGGTATGTGTCCCAGGCTTCCAGCATTGTATACATAAGGCCCAGGTCTTCTGTTCTATCAGTCTCTAACAGACTGATCAAGGGATGCACCTGTGAGGTGCTTGAAATAAGGCACCTGGGATATGCAGCCAGTGTCTCATACCTGGGAGGGGGTGAGATGCCTCCTGAGACACTCTGCTGCAGTGAGCAAAGATATACATATGGTTTGGTGTGTGTGTGGGACATAAGGTCCTACACATGAGAGTGGACCTCCATAAATGTATTGGCTAGAAGCCAGACGGCTAGAATTTTATTTGTGTTTTGTTTCTGTTTACAAACTGGTGAATAAACTGGCTGTGATACCGAAACTTCTGGACTCGTGTGTTTTACTGATGCTGTTCACCCAGGAGATGATTCCTGTTCCCCTGATTATACTACATATGGTAGAGAATTGGCTTGCAAAGATCTGCGCAGATCAAGAATAGCAGCAGTCTTGGAGATACTTACAGAATCCAGCTCTGTGTGTGTGCTTGGAAAGTTTATAGGGGACAGACACCGTTGAGAAATACATACATGTCTTGTCATGTGGAGAAAAGCAGCTACAAATTGGAATGTTTATGCACAGCAACAGTGGGAAACAGAGAACCACGTGGATGTGAGTAATAAATCCTACTGTGAAATACTGCTTAAACAGATTTGCTGCATATATGATGATTTGAGATGAGTTAAATGTTGTCAGTGAAAACTGGCTATTTTTGTTGGAAAAACAGAAGTGTATGCAAAGACCAGTGAGAGGCAAAGAAATGTGTTTCATGGACTGTGTCTGTTAATTGCTCTAAAGCAGAGTCAATACAAATTTGTTTGTGAAGCTATTCTCCATGTTTACAAAGATGGATTAGTGCAACCATTGCATTATAGTTGATGGGGTTTATCTCCATGTCCAAGGGGCTCCCACAAAGAGCAGCATGAAGTCTCAGAAAAATGAGCACATTATTTACACAGACTAAAATGTTTTCTGCAATGCAAATACTGAGTTTTGTTAATTGATGGAAAGCAGGTGTGTTCATTAAGACTGGTAAGAAAACGTACGTATGTGCTGAAGTTATGTCTACAAAACACAAGTTGGGTGTGGCAGGTTTCTGTGCATAAACAAAAGATGCTTTAAAGTAGAGATGGGCGGGTCCGATTCCCCGAGAACCGAAACCCACCCAAACTTTGGGTATCCGAGTACCGAGCTGAGCAGCTCGGTACTCTCCCGCCCGTTCCGAATCCAAATCGAGGCCGACCGTCATCGTGACGTTGTCGGATCTCGGGGCTCGGTTCTCGCCATACTTCAACATTATAAATACACGCCTCCACAGCAATCCATCGCCATTTGACAGAGGGAGAGAGCAGGGTGTAGTCACAGGCTTATTAGAGCAGGGACAGAGAATCCAATATTCTTCTTGCAATTGCTCTAACAAAAATTGCTAGAGAAGAGAGGAGGATAGAGGTTTATTATTTTTTATTAATATTTGGCACTCCCCAGTGCTTTTGGGGTGTCCCCTATAATTGTGCATAAATATTTCTGGCTGTCAAAAGTCATATCTGTCAGCAGTATCTACCAACTAATTGTTAGCACTCCTCAGTGCTTTTGGGGTGTCCCCCATAATT
>JAVHZZ010000006.1:118598368-118667868 GCA_036250195.1 Mixophyes australis | reverse complement strand
AAAAAAAATAAAAAATAAAAAAAAAAAATTAAAAAAAAAATTAATAAAAAAATTTTTTAAAAAATTAAAAAAAAATAAAAGAAAAAAAAAATTAAAAAAAAAAAAAAAAAAAAAAATTTTAAAAAAAAAATTTTTTTATTTAAAAAAAAAAAAAAAATTTTTTTTTTTAAAATTTATATTTTTAAGAAATAAAAAAAAAAAAAAAATTAAAAAAAAAAAAAAAAAAAAGTAATAAAAAAAAAAAAATTTAATTTTTAAAAAAAAAAATTAAATTAAAAATAAAAAAAGATAAAAAAATTATAAAAAAAAAGAAAAAAAAAAATAGTAAAAAAAAATAATAAAAAAAAAAAAAAAAAAAAAAAAATTAAAAAAAAAAAATTTATAAAAAAAAAAAAAAATTAAAAATTAAAAAAAAAAATATTTTAAAAAAAAAAAAAAAAATTAAAAAAGTCATATCTGTCAGCAGTATCTACCAACTAATTGTTAGCACTCCTCAGTGCTTTTGGGGTGTCCCCCATAATTGTGCATAAATATTTCTGGTTGTCAAAAGTCATATCTGTCAGCAGTATCTACCAAATAATTTTTAGCACTCCTCAGTGCTTTTGGGGTGTCCCCCATAATTGTGCATAAATATTTCTGGCTGTCAAAAGTCATATCTGTCAGCAGTATCTACCAAATAATTTTTAGCACTCCTCGGTGCTTTTGGGGTGTCCCCCATAATTGTGCATAAATATTTCTGGCTGTCAAAAGTCATATCTGTCAGCAGTATCTACCAAATAATTTTTAGCACTCCCCAGTGCTTTGCGCTCAGAATGGATTCAAAGCAGTCCACATATAATCAGAATGAGAAACCAGGTTCTGTCACCAGTCCTGATGTTAGTGTTCCCAGTACGTCATCTGGCCAAGGCGATGTCAGACAACAGAGTGTTTCTAAATTAGTGCAAAAAACAAAACAAAAAAAAATTACTATATTGAAGCGAAAAAGAAGTTTAACTAAGCAAAAGTTAAGTGACGATAAAAAAAAAATTGCAAGCATGCCATTCTACACACGCAGTGGCAAAGAGAGAATGAGGCCTTCACCTTTGGCTATTAGTGGCAGATCCCAAAAAGTTACCCAGCCTACAATTGGTGCACAACTACTGTTACGCGTCAAAGCCGAGCTGCAAGATAACAGTAAGGCATTAGAGGATAATGTTTGCTCTGAATCAGAAATGACACCAATCCCTGTGGAGAGTCCATCCAACAGTGGGATGTCTAATCATGAGCATTCTGCTGATGTGTGCCTTAATAGCCTGAGTGTAGCTGGTGATACCCAAATTGAGGATGCCACTTTGGAATTAGAAGAGGATGAGGGGGAGATTTGTGTAGGCGACGAGGGCGCTAATGAGGATGTTGATGAGGATGAGGTTGTTTGTGTAAGTCCTGCACCAGTGGCAGCAGTTCTGGCACGTGACAAGAAAAAGGCCATTGTCATGCCTGGGCATAAAACAAAAAAATCCACTTCTTATGTGTGGAATTATTTCTACCCAAATCCAGACAACAATTGTATAGCCATTTGTAGTGTATGTCAAGCCACAGTCAGTCGAGGGAGGGACCTTAACCATCTTGGAACCTCGTCTATGTTACGCCATTTAACGAGAGTTCATGGCAAAGTGTTGTGAAAAGCTGAAAGTTCTTCCCAAAAAAATACAAGCACTCCATCATCAGCTAAGACTCTCCGCTCACCGACATCCCGACGGCTACAAAATACACCCACCACACCATCCTCATCAATATCCTCAGTAGCGCTCGGAGTTAGCCCGGCATCCCACTTAAGGCTGGATGACTCCTGCACTATTATTTATTCCTCTGAAGAAAGCGTTAGTCCCTTTGCTGCTGCTGTTGCTGCTGCTGGGGTGAATCATCATCCCAGAGGCAGGTCAAGAAAATGAGCAGTCCTACATTTCAGCAATTAACTGTGAAACAATCATTTGCGAGGGGAAGAAAATATGACAGCAGTCACCCAGTCGCCAAGCGAATCACAGACGCCATGGCTGCAATGTTAGTGTTAGATCTGCGTTCAATCTCCACAATAAACGCAGCTGGTTTCTCACAGTTGATTGAGTTTTTGTGTCCGCGTTACAGAATTTCATCGCGACACCATTTCTCCCGTAAAGCAATTCCACAACTATACCAAAAAGTGTGTACAAATGTAGAGATTGCGCTGAAAAATGCCATTCTGCCCACTGTTCACTTAACCACAGATATGTGGACAAGTGGAAGTGGCCAAACCAAAGACTATATGACTGTGACAGCCCACTGGGTTGGTCATTCACCTTCAGCAGCAGGAACAGCAGCAGCATGTACACCACTACGTAACATTTGTCACAGGCAGGCCACTCTTTGTATCACCGGCTTCACTAACAGGCATACGGCTGACAATTTGTTACGCAAACTGAGAGATGTGATTGATGCATGGCTTATACCACTCTCCCCAGGGTATGTCATTTCTGATAACGCCAGCAATATAGTGAGAGCATTACAGCTGGGTGATTTCCAACACATTCCCTGTTTTGCTCACACCATCAACTTGGTGGCGCAGAGCTTCCTACGAAATAACCGTGAGGTGCAGGAGATGCTTTCGGTGGCCCATAAAAATTCAGGCCATTTCAGGCATTCAGCCACAGCATGTAGGAGATTACAGAAGCTCCAAGAGCAGTTTAACTTGCCCTGCCACCAACTTAAGCAAGAGGTGGTAACTAGGTGGAATTCCACCCTGTACATGCTTCAGAGGATGGAGGTACAGCGCAAAGCCATCCAAGCATATTGCACAAGCCATGACATTGGGAAAGGAGGGGGGATGTATTTCACTCTTGCACAGTGGGGAATCCTTTCAGTGCTGTGCAAGGTGCTGAAACCATTTGAAGTTGTGAGGTGAGTGCAGATTCTGCTAGTTTGAGCCAAGTCATTCCTTTAATTAGACTATTGGAAAAGCAGCTTGAGAAAATGAAGGAGGAGCTGAAAGCAAGCAATTCAGCAAAGTATGTTGGCCTTGTCGATCAAGTACTTAATTCGCTTCACAATGATGCTCGAGTTATTAAGATCTTGAACTCGGATCAGTACGTTTTGGCAACTGTGCTTGATCCAAGGTTTAAAACCTACATTGAGTCTTTACTTGTGAATGAGCGAGATGTGAACTTTTGCAAGGAGCTATTGCTCAGCAAGTTGGCCGCTGAACCGGGCCTCGGCTTGACGACGTGTCCTCCTTCACTTTCTCAAGCTGCTGCTGCTCATAAAAAATTAAAGTTCCCAAAAAGAAGCAGGGAAGACGCAGGGGGCAGACCAGAACAATTTAACATCTGGGCTGGTTTGAAGGATTTTTCAAAAAAAGTGTCACTTTGCGCATAACTTCATCCAATACGAGTATAAACATGCAAAGGATGGTAGAGGATTACTTTCAAGAGGTAGTTGATATGGAAATGTCAGACAGTCCCTTTCCTTACTGGGAAGAAAAGCAGCCCATTTGGAAACCCATGTACAAACTTTCTTTGCAATACCTAAGCTGCCCACCCTCCAGTGTGTACTCTGAACGAGTGTTCAGCACAGCAGGGAACTTAGTCAGTGATCGCCGTAGAAGGTTACTTCCCAAAAATGTGGAGAAAATTATGTTTATAAAATGAACTACATCTTCCACGAGGAAGGCCTTCACCATCCAAGACATCCAAGCACTGACTGTTCTCTAATGGCGGATTCAAGCGGTGATGAATTGATAGTCTGTGATGATGACGTACACACTGATGAGGGTGAGGATGAAGCTGAAGATGATGACGATAACATCTTTTTCAAACTTTCTATGTGGGTGTAGGGTGCAATCTGCCCCCAAAGAGGAAAGGGACTTGTGGCATTTAAATATCACGTACCATCTTGAAAGGCTGCTGTTAGGGCAGTTTATCCTTAAGGGTAGGGTGTCATAGACAGAGTGACCCCAAACTGGCTTTGTCCATTTCTCATAATATTGTACAGTCTCTAACGGCTGAATTTTTTTGTATTTTATACAAGGGGAGGGGGGCCTAGAGAGACAGAAACCAAACTGGCTTTCTCCATGTCAATTAATATTGTACAGTCTATAACGGCTGAATTTTTTTGTATTGTATACAAGTGGAGGGGGGCCTATAGAGACAGAAAGCAAACTGCCTTTTTCCATTTCTTTACATATTTAACTATAAGTGTAGGGTGTAATATACATCCAAAGACGATGGCTACATTGCCAGTATGCATAGATGGAGAGGAAGACAATCTGTTTTGTGTGTAGAATAAATGAAGGCCTACCAACGAAGAATTAAACTGTTTTTTTGGATGATTTATTACCTCAACAATTAGATTACTTATCTACTAAAACTAGGGATGTGCACCGGCGACTTTTGAGGTCTCGTGTTTTGTGTTTTGGATCCGGATTTTCGTTATTTTTGAGGTTCGGATTTGTCTCGCAAAACACTTGACGAAAGGTCTCGGTTCGGATTTAAGGTATTGGATTCGGATTTTTTTTAAAAAAAAAACATAAAAAGTTTAAAAATCAAGTTTTTGGGCTTATTTTCACTCCTAGGCTATTATTAACCTCAATAACATTCAATAACAAGCATTTCCACTAATGTACAGTGTATTCTGAACACCTCACAATATAGTTATTAGTCCAAAACGTTGCAACAAGGTATCTTTCTGGACTGCGTAGAGGAGTGGGTCACCACAATATATATTAAAAACCCTGAACTTTTATGATTCGCACCAATAAATGTACCTGGACTGCGTAGAGGAGTGGGTCACCACAATATATATTAAAAACCCTGAACTTTTATGAATCGCACCAATAATTGTACCTGGACTGCGTAGAGGAGTGGGTCACCACAATATATATTAAAAACCCTGAACTTTTATGAATCGCACCAATAAATGTACCTGGACTGCGTAGAGGAGTGGGTCACCACAATATCTTAAAAACCCTGAACTTTTATGATTTGCCCCAATAATTGTACCTGGACTGCGTAGAGGAGTGGGTCACCACAATATATTAAAAACCCTGAACTTTTATGATTCGCACCAATAATTGTACCTGGACTGCGTAGAGGAGTGGGTCACCACAATATCTTAAAAACCCTGAACTTTTATGATTCGCACCAATAATTGTACCTGGACTGCGTAGAGGAGTGGGTCACCACAATATCTTAAAAACCCTGAACTTTTATGATTCGCACCAATAATTGTACCTGGACTGCGTAGAGGAGTGGGTCACCACAATATCTTAAAAACCCTGAACTTTTATGATTCGCACCAATAATTGTACCTGGACTGCGTAGAGGAGTGGGTCACCACAATATCTTAAAAACCCTGAACTTTTATGATTCGCACCAATAATTGTACCTGGACTGCGTAGAGGAGTGGGTCACCACAATATCTTAAAAACCCTGAACTTTTATGATTCGCACCAATAATTGTACCTGGACTGCGTAGAGGAGTGGGTCACCACAATATCTTAAAAACCCTGAACTTTTATGATTCGCACCAATAATTGTACCTGGACTGCGTAGAAGAGTGGGTCACCACAATATCTTAAAAACCCTGAACTTTTATGATTCGCACCAATAATTGTACCTGGACTGCGTAGAGGAGTGGGTCACCACAATATCTTAAAAACCCTGAACTTTTATGATTCGCACCAATAATTGTACCTGGACTGCGTAGAGGAGTGGGTCACCACAATATCTTAAAAACCCTGAACTTTTATGATTCGCACCAATAATTGTACCTGGACTGCGTAGAGGAGTGGGTCACCACAATATCTTAAAAACCCTGAACTTTTATGATTCGCACCAATAATTGTACCTGGACTGCGTAGAGGAGTGGGTCACCACAATATCTTAAAAACCCTGAACTTTTATGATTCGCACCAATAATTGTACCTGGACTGCGTAGAGGAGTGGGTCACCACAATATCTTAAAAACCCTGAACTTTTATGATTCGCACCAATAATTGTACCTGGACTGCGTAGAGGAGTGGGTCACCACAATATCTTAAAAACCCAGAACTTTTATGATTCGCACCAATAATTGTACCTGGACTGCGTAGAGGAGTGGGTCACCACAATATCTTAAAAACCCAGAACTTTTATGATTCGCACCAATAATTGTACCTGGACTGCGTAGAGGAGTGGGTCACCACAATATCTTAAAAACCCTGAACTTTTATGATTCGCACCAATAATTGTGCCTGGACTGCGTAGAGGAGTGGGTCACCACAATATCTTAAAAACCCTGAACTTTTATGATTCGCACCAATAATTGTACCTGGACTGCGTAGAGGAGTGGGTCACCACAATATCTTAAAAACCCTGAACTTTTATGATTCGCACCAATAATTGTACCTGGACTGCGTAGAGGAGTGGGTCACCACAATATCTTAAAAACCCTGAACTTTTATGATTCGCACCAATAATTGTACCTGGACTGCGTAGAGGAGTGGGTCACCACAATATCTTAAAAACCCTGAACTTTTATGATTCGCACCAATAATTGTACCTGGACTGCGTAGAGGAGTGGGTCACCACAATATCTTAAAAACCCTGAACTTTTATGATTCGCACCAATAAATGTACCTGGACTGCGTAGAGGAGTGGGTCACCACAATATATATTAAAAACCCTGAACTTTTATGAATCGCACCAATAATTGTACCTGGACTGCGTAGAGGAGTGGGTCACCACAATATATATTAAAAACCCTGAACTTTTATGAATCGCACCAATAAATGTACCTGGACTGCGTAGAGGAGTGGGTCACCACAATATCTTAAAAACCCTGAACTTTTATGATTCGCCCCAATAATTGTACCTGGACTGCGTAGAGGAGTGGGTCACCACAATATCTTAAAAACCCTGAACTTTTATGATTCGCACCAATAATTGTACCTGGACTGCGTAGAGGAGTGGGTCACCACAATATATTAAAAACCCTGAACTTTTATGATTCGCACCAATAATTGTACCTGGACTGCGTAGAGGAGTGGGTCACCACAATATCTTAAAAACCCTGAACTTTTATGATTCGCACCAATAATTGTACCTGGACTGCGTAGAGGAGTGGGTCACCACAATATCTTAAAAACCCTGAACTTTTATGATTCGCACCAATAATTGTACCTGGACTGCGTAGAGGAGTGGGTCACCACAATATCTTAAAAACCCTGAACTTTTAAGATTCGCACCAATAATTGTACCTGGACTGCGTAGAGGAGTGGGTCACCACAATATCTTAAAAACCCTGAACTTTTATGATTCGCACCAATAATTGTACCTGGACTGCGTAGAGGAGTGGGTCACCACAATATCTTAAAAACCCTGAACTTTTATGATTCGCACCAATAATTGTACCTGGACTGCGTAGAGGAGTGGGTCACCACAATATATTAAAAACCCTGAACTTTTATGATTCGCACCAATAATTGTACCTGGACTGCGTAGAGGAGTGGGTCACCACAATATCTTAAAAACCCAGAACTTTTATGATTCGCACCAATAATTGTACCTGGACTGCGTAGAGGAGTGGGTCACCACAATATCTTAAAAACCCTGAACTTTTATGATTCGCACCAATAATTGTGCCTGGACTGCGTAGAGGAGTGGGTCACCACAATATCTTAAAAACCCTGAACTTTTATGATTCGCACCAATAATTGTACCTGGACTGCGTAGAGGAGTGGGTCACCACAATATCTTAAAAACCCTGAACTTTTATGATTCGCACCAATAATTGTACCTGGACTGCGTAGAGGAGTGGGTCACCACAATATCTTAAAAACCCTGAACTTTTATGATTCGCACCAATAATTGTACCTGGACTGCGTAGAGGAGTGGGTCACCACAATATCTTAAAAACCCTGAACTTTTATGATTCGCACCAATAATTGTACCTGGACTGCGTAGAGGAGTGGGTCACCACAATATCTTAAAAACCCTGAACTTTTATGATTCGCACCAATAATTGTACCTGGACTGCGTAGAGGAGTGGGTCACCACAATATCTTAAAAACCCTGAACTTTTATGATTCGCACCAATAATTGTACCTGGACTGCGTAGAGGAGTGGGTCACCACAATATCTTAAAAACCCTGAACTTTTATGATTCGCACCAATAATTGTACCTGGACTGCGTAGAGGAGTGGGTCACCACAATATCTTAAAAACCCTGAACTTTTATGATTCGCACCAATAATTGTACCTGGACTGCGTAGAGGAGTGGGTCACCACAATATCTTAAAAACCCTGAACTTTTATGATTCGCACCAATAATTGTACCTGGACTGCGTAGAGGAGTGGGTCACCACAATATCTTAAAAACCCTGAACTTTTATGATTCGCACCAATAATTGTACCTGGACTGCGTAGAGGAGTGGGTCACCACAATATCTTAAAAACCCTGAACTTTTATGATTCGCACCAATAATTGTACCTGGACTGCGTAGAGGAGTGGGTCACCACAATATCTTAAAAACCCTGAACTTTTATGATTCGCACCAATAATTGTACCTGGACTGCGTAGAGGAGTGGGTCACCACAATATATTAAAAACCCTGAACTTTTATGATTCGCACCAATAATTGTACCTGGACTGCGTAGAGGAGTGGGTCACCACAATATCTTAAAAACCCTGAACTTTTATGATTCGCACCAATAATTGTACCTGGACTGCGTAGAGGAGTGGGTCACCACAATATCTTAAAAACCCTGAACTTTTATGATTCGCACCAATAATTGTACCTGGACTGCGTAGAGGAGTGGGTCACCACAATATCTTAAAAACCCTGAACTTTTATGATTCGCACCAATAATTGTACCTGGACTGCGTAGAGGAGTGGGTCACCACAATATCTTAAAAACCCTGAACTTTTATGATTCGCACCAATAATTGTACCTGGACTGCGTAGAGGAGTGGGTCACCACAATATCTTAAAAACCCTGAACTTTTATGATTCGCACCAATAATTGTACCTGGACTGCGTAGAGGAGTGGGTCACCACAATATCTTAAAAACCCTGAACTTTTATGATTCGCACCAATAATTGTACCTGGACTGCGTAGAGGAGTGGGTCACCACAATATCTTAAAAACCCTGAACTTTTATGATTCGCACCAATAATTGTACCTGGACTGCGTAGAGGAGTGGGTCACCACAATATCTTAAAAACCCTGAACTTTTATGATTCGCACCAATAATTGTACCTGGACTGCGTAGAGGAGTGGGTCACCACAATATCTTAAAAACCCTGAACTTTTATGATTCGCACCAATAATTGTACCTGGACTGCGTAGAGGAGTGGGTCACCACAATATCTTAAAAACCCTGAACTTTTATGATTCGCACCAATAATTGTACCTGGACTGCGTAGAGGAGTGGGTCACCACAATATCTTAAAAACCCTGAACTTTTATGATTCGCACCAATAATTGTACCTGGACTGCGTAGAGGAGTGGGTCACCACAATATCTTAAAAACCCTGAACTTTTATGATTCGCACCAATAATTGTACCTGGACTGCGTAGAGGAGTGGGTCACCACAATATATTAAAAACCCTGAACTTTTATGATTCGCACCAATAATTGTACCTGGACTGCGTAGAGGAGTGGGTCACCACAATATCTTAAAAACCCAGAACTTTTATGATTCGCACCAATAATTGTACCTGGACTGCGTAGAGGAGTGGGTCACCACAATATCTTAAAAACCCTGAACTTTTATGATTCGCACCAATAATTGTACCTGGACTGCGTAGAGGAGTGGGTCACCACAATATCTTAAAATCCCTGAACTTTTATGATTCGCACCAATAATTGTACCTGGACTGCGTAGAGGAGTGGGTCACCACAATATCTTAAAAACCCTGAACTTTTATGATTTGCACCAATAATTGTACCTGGACTGCGTAGAGGAGTGGGTCACCACAATATCTTAAAAACCCTGAACTTTTATGATTCGCACCAATAATTGTACCTGGACTGCGTAGAGGAGTGGGTCACCACAATATCTTAAAAACCCTGAACTTTTATGATTCGCACCAATAATTGTACCTGGACTGCGTAGAGGAGTGGGTCACCACAATATCTTAAAAACCCTGAACTTTTATGATTCGCACCAATAATTGTACCTGGACTGCGTAGAGGAGTGGGTCACCACAATATCTTAAAAACCCTGAACTTTTATGATTCGCACCAATAATTGTACCTGGACTGCGTAGAGGAGTGGGTCACCACAATATCTTAAAAACCCTGAACTTTTATGATTCGCACCAATAATTGTACCTGGACTGCGTAGAGGAGTGGGTCACCACAATATCTTAAAAACCCTGAACTTTTATGATTCGCACCAATAATTGTACCTGGACTGCGTAGAGGAGTGGGTCACCACAATATCTTAAAAACCCTGAACTTTTATGATTCGCACCAATAATTGTACCTGGACTGCGTAGAGGAGTGGGTCACCACAATATCTTAAAAACCCTGAACTTTTATGATTCGCACTAATAATTGTACCTGGACTGCGTAGAGGAGTGGGTCACCACAATATCTTAAAAACCCTGAACTTTTATGATTCGCACCAATAATTGTACCTGGACTGCGTAGAGGAGTGGGTCACCACAATATCTTAAAAACCCTGAACTTTTATGATTCGCACCAATAATTGTACCTGGACTGCGTAGAGGAGTGGGTCACCACAATATCTTAAAAACCCTGAACTTTTATGATTCGCACCAATAATTGTACCTGGACTGCGTAGAGGAGTGGGTCACCACAATATCTTAAAAACCCTGAACTTTTATGATTCGCACCAATAATTGTACCTGGACTGCGTAGAGGAGTGGGTCACCACAATATCTTAAAAACCCTGAACTTTTATGATTCGCACCAATAATTGTACCTGGACTGCGTAGAGGAGTGGGTCACCACAATATCTTAAAAACCCTGAACTTTTATGATTCGCACCAATAATTGTACCTGGACTGCGTAGAGGAGTGGGTCACCACAATATCTTAAAAACCCTGAACTTTTATGATTCGCACCAATAATTGTACCTGGACTGCGTAGAGGAGTGGGTCACCACAATATCTTAAAAACCCTGAACTTTTATGATTCGCACCAATAATTGTACCTGGACTGCGTAGAGGAGTGGGTCACCACAATATCTTAAAAACCCTGAACTTTTATGATTCGCACCAATAATTGTACCTGGACTGCGTAGAGGAGTGGGTCACCACAATATCTTAAAAACCCTGAACTTTTATGATTCGCACCAATAATTGTACCTGGACTGCGTAGAGGAGTGGGTCACCACAATATATTAAAAACCCTGAACTTTTATGATTCGCACCAATAATTGTACCTGGACTGCGTAGAGGAGTGGGTCACCACAATATCTTAAAAACCCAGAACTTTTATGATTCGCACCAATAATTGTACCTGGACTGCGTAGAGGAGTGGGTCACCACAATATCTTAAAAACCCTGAACTTTTATGATTCGCACCAATAATTGTACCTGGACTGCGTAGAGGAGTGGGTCACCACAATATATTAAAAACCCTGAACTTTTATGATTCGCACCAATAATTGTACCTGGACTGCGTAGAGGAGTGGGTCACCACAATATCTTAAAAACCCTGAACTTTTATGATTCGCACCAATTATTGTACCTGGACTGCGTAGAGGAGTGGGTCACCACAATATCTTAAAAACCCTGAACTTTTATGATTCGCACCAATAATTGTACCTGGACTGCGTAGAGGAGTGGGTCACCACAATATCTTAAAAACCCTGAACTTTTATGATTCGCACCAATAATTGTACCTGGACTGCGTAGAGGAGTGGGTCACCACAATATCTTAAAAACCCTGAACTTTTATGATTCGCACCAATAATTGTACCTGGACTGCGTAGAGGAGTGGGTCACCACAATATCTTAAAAACCCTGAACTTTTATGATTCGCACCAATAATTGTACCTGGACTGCGTAGAGGAGTGGGTCACCACAATATCTTAAAAACCCTGAACTTTTATGATTCGCACCAATAATTGTACCTGGACTGCGTAGAGGAGTGGGTCACCACAATATCTTAAAAACCCTGAACTTTTATGATTCGCACCAATAATTGTACCTGGACTGCGTAGAGGAGTGGGTCACCACAATATCTTAAAAACCCTGAACTTTTATGATTCGCACCAATAATTGTACCTGGACTGCGTAGAGGAGTGGGTCACCACAATATCTTAAAAACCCTGAACTTTTATGATTCGCACCAATAATTGTACCTGGACTGCGTAGAGGAGTGGGTCACCACAATATCTTAAAAACCCTGAACTTTTATGATTCGCACCAATAATTGTACCTGGACTGCGTAGAGGAGTGGGTCACCACAATATCTTAAAAACCCTGAACTTTTATGATTCGCACCAATAATTGTACCTGGACTGCGTAGAGGAGTGGGTCACCACAATATCTTAAAAACCCTGAACTTTTATGATTCGCACCAATAATTGTACCTGGACTGCGTAGAGGAGTGGGTCACCACAATATATTAAAAACCCTGAACTTTTATGATTCGCACCAATAATTGTACCTGGACTGCGTAGAGGAGTGGGTCACCACAATATCTTAAAAACCCAGAACTTTTATGATTCGCACCAATAATTGTACCTGGACTGCGTAGAGGAGTGGGCACTGGGCACCACAATAAAATATATAAAAAACCTTCAACAGATCTGCATTACACTACACATACGGCTGCTCCTCCATCCTCTCCATCATATACATGTTGGAGTTTTAGCGTGTGACAACCTCTTGTTTTTGATAATGTCAGTGCATTTTGAATATTTTTCAATTTGCCCCACACCACTGAATGTACTTTATCTATGATACGCAATACGCATCTATCTATCTTGACTGCGTAGTGTGGTGGCCCCGGTACACAATTTGGTACCGAGGCCACAATATAATTAAAAAACCCTCCACGTGTCTGAATTCCACCAAACAAGTATCTGGACTGCATAGTGGGGTGGCCCCGGTACCCAATTTGATACCGGGGCCACAATACCTCCTCCAAACATGGTACAGACAATTCGTCATTGAGATCCCAGACAGACAGGGTCAAAGTGTGTTATTGTTTGACTTTGTAAACCCAAAAAACTGTCCCTGTTGCACATAGTCGTGCAATGAAGACTGACTTTTTCATTTAAAGGCACGATCTTTCAAGTGTAGTGTTTGTAAGTCTAAGTCATATTATACTTTTGGTAAAATTGGTTTATTTTGTTCCTCTTTATGGTAATTAGTAATAGAATTAAAGTATGAAATAGAATTAAAGTATGAAATAGAATTAAAGTATGAAATAGAATTAAAGTATTAAATAGAATTAAAGTATGAAATAGAATTAAAGTATGAAATAGAGTGGTATAGAGTTGTAGTGTGGTATAGATAGAGTGGTCCACACAATATAATAATAAAACCCTCAACTGGTCTGAATTCCACCAAACAAGTATCTGGACTGCGTAGTGTGGTGGCCCCGGTACACAATTTGGTACCGAGGCCACAATATAATTAAAAAATTGGGCATCAACTGTCACCGTTGTTTAATATCTGATACACCTAAATATGGACTGCACAGTGGAGTGGCCCCGGTAGTAAATTTGGTGCCGGGGCCACAATACCTCCTCCAACTTCCAAGTGTAGTGTTTATAAAGACAGACAGCGTCGAAGTGTTATTAGTTGACTTTCTTAACCCTAAAATTGTCCCTGTTGCAAATATTCGTGCAATGGACAGTTACTTTTCTATTGAAAGACTCAAGCTTTCAAGTGTAGTGTTTATAAAATATAAACAACAATACAGTAGTTTTAGAGCACGTCAATACCTCTTGTTTTAAATTATGACACGGCATTTTACTTTTGGTTTAAATTCTTGAATTTTTTTACATTTGGTTTTACTTTTTGAACATGGCAAACGACTGTTGCTTGGTCATATAATGAAAAAAAAAAAGTTCCAAGATGGAATTGTCCTTTGGCCCTCACACCCACCCTTATGTTGTTGAAATAGGACATGCACACTTTAACAAACCAATCATTTCAGCGACAGGGCCTACCAAACAACTTTGGCTGAAATGATTGGTTTGTTTGGGCCCCCACACCAAAAAAGCTATTCATCTCTCCCTGTACAGACTAAACAGGCTCTACTGAGGCAAGATGTCGTCCTCATCCTCAACCTCTGATTCCTCTCCCCCTACAGTGTGTACTTCCTCCTCATCACACATTATCAATTCGTCCCCGCTGGACTCCACAACCACAGGTCCCTCTGTAGTATCTGGAGGGCAGTGCTGTACTTCATTGAGGAATTGATTATTCATTTTTATAAACATCATTTTTTCAACGTTGTGAGGAAGCAACCTCCTTCGCCGCTCACTGACCAGGTTCCCCGCTGCACTAAAAACTCTTTCCGAGTACACACTGGAGGGGGGACAACTCAGGTAAAATAGAGCCAGTTTGTACAGGGGCTTCCAAACTGCCTTTTTTTCCTGCCAGTAACAATATGGACTGTCTGACATGTCTACTTGGATGGTGTCAGCAAAGTAATCATCCACAATTTTTTCTATTGTGACAGCATCCAATGCAGCGACAGTAGACATGTCTGCAATGGTTGGCAGGTCCTTCAGTCCGGACCAGATGTTATCAGCATCCCCGCCAGTGCCTCTTTTGGGAAAACTGAGCTTTTTCCTCGCAGCCATAGATGTGGAAGAAAATGAGGGTGGAGCTGTTGGCATGTCACAGTCCTCTTCAGAGGACAATCTCCTGACCAGCAGGTCTTTGCACCGCTGTAGACTTGTGTCCGCCGGAAACAGAGACACAACATACGCTTTAAACCGAGGATCGAGCACGGTGGCCAGAATGTATTCCTCTGACTTTAAAAGAGTGACCACCCTCGGATCCTGGCAAAGCGTACGAAGGGCTACATCCACAAGAGCTACATGCTTGGTGTAATCGCAATGGCTTACCAGCTCCTCCCTCACTTTCTCCAGCTGCTTCTGCAACAGCCTGATCAGGGGAATGACCTGACTCAAGCTGGCAGTGTCGGAACTGACTTCTCGTGTGGCAAGTTCAAATGGCTGCAGAACCTTGCACAACACGGAAATCAGTCTCCACTGCGCTTGACTGAGGCGCATCCCCACTCCTTTGCCTATGTCGTAGGTGGCTGTGTAGGCCTGAATGGCCTTTTGCTGCTCCTCCATCCTCTGCAGCATATAGAGGGTGGAGTTCCAGCGCGTCACAACCTCTTGTTTGAGGTGATGGCAGGGCAGGTTCATGCTTTTTTGATGTGCCTCTAGTCTGCGGTAGGCACTGGCTGAATGCCGAAAGTGTCCAGCAATTTTGCGCGCCACCGCAAGCATCTCCTGCACACCCCTGTCACTCTTGAGTTAATGCTGCACCACCAAATTAATGGTGTGGGCAAAACATGGGACGTGCTGGAAATTGCCCATATTTAATGCCCGCACAATGTTACTGGCATTGTCTGACACCACAAATCCCCATGAGAGTCTAAGTGGGGTAAGCCACTGGGAGATAATTTCCCTCATTTTCTCTAATATGTTGTCAGCGTTGTGCCTCTTATTAAAGCCTGTAATGCACAATGTTGCCTGCCTTTGCATGAGCAGCCATTTTGTAGATGCTGCTACTGATGCAGCTGTTGCTGTTGCTGCGGAAGGGGATGCATCTACCCAGTGGGCTGTCACAGTCATATAGTCCTTCGTTTGCCCAGAACCACTTGTCCACATGTCCGTGGTTAAGTGGACAGTGGGTACAACCGCATTTTTAAGAGCACTGAGGACACTTGATCGTACTTCTCTGTACATTTTTGGTATCGCCTGCCTAGTGAAGTGGAATCTCGAGGGGATTTGGTACCGGGGACACAATACCTCCATCAACCCTCTAAATCCCACTCCACTGATGGCGGACACCGGGCGCACGTCTAACACCAACATTGCAGTTACAGCCGCAGTTATACGCTTTGCAATAGGGTGACTACTATCGTATTTGGTGGTCATGGCAAACGACTGTTGGACGGTCAATTGTTTTGTGAAAGACTTAGCGGTCTTACGACTTCCCCTCTGGGAAGATGACCGACTAACAGCAGCAACAGCAGCAGTGGCAGTAGTAGGCGTACCGCTGCAGGATTCCTCGGATGAATCCCGTATTGAGGAGGACTCAGTCTGGCTGCTGACTTGGGCTGCAGGACTGAATCTGATGGAGATTGTGGAGGAAGTTGACGAGGAGGGTGTTGCTGGTGTGTATCCAACTGGACCACGGGATTTAGGTGTCCCTGTACCGATGAGGGTCCTAGCCCCAGTTCCTGAACTAACCACTGAACTATGAAGGTTATTCAGGTGACGTATAAGGGAGGATGTTCCTAGGTGGGCAAGATCCTTACCCCTGCTTATTTGAGCTTTACATAAGCTACATATGGCCATACATTGGTTGTCTGGATTTGGATAAAAATAACTCCAGACCGAAGAGGTGCATTTTTTGGTCTTCTGACCAGGCATGACGATGGGCTTTTTCATCCCATGGACATCAGCTGTTTCCCCCCCTGGTGCCTCATTTACAATAACCACATCACCATCCTCATCATCAAGTTCCTCCACAGCGCCAGCTACATCATCAATAGCCTCCTCCCGAGCCACCTCTTCCCGTACAGTGATGGGAAGGTCAGGCTTGACAACCACCAACACCCTTGGACTCGCCTTGGGGATTTGTGATAATTTCTCTTTAGAAGGCAGAGTTGTTTGCTGTTTTGTTGCTGACAGCATAACTCTCTTCAATTTTTGTAGGGGGGGGGAGGAGGAGGAGGGCTAAGATCCGTGGGTGAAGCTGAACCACTAGTCATGAACACGGGCCAGGGCCTAAGCCGTTCCTTGCCACTCCGTGTCGTAAATGGCATATTGGCAACTTTACGTTTCTCCTCAGATGATTTTAAGTTTCTCTTTTTGCTACTTTTTCTTAACTTGGGCTTTTTGGATTTTACATGCCCGGTACTACGAGATTGGGCATCGGGCTTGGAAGACGACGTTGATGGCATTTCATCGTCTATGTCATGACTAGTGGCAGCAGCTTCAGCATTAGGAGGAAGTGGGTCTTGATCTTTCCCTACTTTATCCTCCAAATTTTTGGTCTCCATTATATGTAGCACAAGATACTGCAGAATGTGTGAACTTGGTAATATTGCAGTACCAATGGACTTATACTGCTGGATTGGTTTTGCAAATTTGGTTATAATTATTATATATTTTTTTTTTTTTAAATTTTTTATTTTTTTTTACTTTTTTTTTATTTTTAAAAAACTTGGGAATAGTGGGGAAATAACTATGCCCTTAGAAGCACAGAGCACAGGACACAGCACCACTGGACTGAACAGGACACGGCACAGGACCCAGCAGCACTACGGAACTCAGCAGGACAGAGCACAGGACACAGCACCACTGGACTGATACTGCAGAATGTGTGAACTTGGTAATATTGCAGTACCAATGGACTTATACTGCTGGATTGGTTTTGCAAATTTGGTTATAATTATTATATTTTTTTTATTTTTTTTTAAATTTTTTATTTTTTTTTACTTTTTTTTTATTTTTAAAAAACTTGGGAATAGTGGGGAAATAACTATGCCCTTAGAAGCACAGAGCACAGGACACAGCACCACTGGACTGAACAGGACACAGCACAGGACCCAGCAGCACCACTGACCTCAGAAGGACAGAGCACAGCACACAGCACCACTGGACTGATACTGCAGAACACAGCACAGCACAGCACAGCACAGCACAGCACAGCACAGCACAGCACTAAACAGCACAGCACTAAACAGCACAGAACTAAACAGCACAGAACTAAACAGCACAGAACTAAACAGCACAGAACTAAACAGCACAGAACTAAACAGCACAGAACTAAACAGCACAGAGGACCACCTAACACACCCTCCCTCTACCCTGATCAATGCCCGAGTGAAGATGGCGGCGACTAGCGGGGAATTTATAGGATCCGAGTATCGCGAGATCCGACAACGGGATTATGAGTCAGAGCCTCAGTTTCACTTTTGAATTTGGCGCCAATACCCGGATCTGTCTCGGATCCGACTCGGATCCGCAACGTTCGGGTGGGCTTGGATTTCATAAATCCGAGTGCGCTCATCCCTAACTAAAACAGTTGGAGCACTAAATTGGGTAATTTTAGGCCCAAAAACATTGATTTTCCAACGAAATAGCAAAACAAAACCAAAACCAAAACCAAAACACGCAATGGCGGTTTTGCAAAACCAAAACCAAAACAAAAACACGACGGTAATCCAGATCCAAAACCGAATCCAAAACCAAAACACGGGGGTCAGTGACCATCTCTACTTTAAAGAGACTTTAAAGAGAAAAGTTTCTTGAGAATCTTTTTCAGTGTAAAGTAGATGTTTTCCAGGTTAAAACAACAGATGTGTGCAAATTTGTTTGCAAAACCATTGAGCAGAAGTTAAAGGAGAAAAAAAATAACTTTTGCTCTGCAAAGAAAAAGTTTGTGATATATGCTGGGTGTTGTAGTACCACACCTCTAAAGTCAAGTGAGGTGTTCCTTCTATAAAGAAAGTGCTTTGTTCATATAAGATAAATTTGGTTGCTCCTCAAGCTAAGATGGGCAAGAAAAAGCAGAAGCCTACTGTCTCAACCCAAAAAGAGTGCATACAGGTGTGTCAAAGTATCAATATAGAGAGTAGAGATGGTCACTGACCCGCGTGTTTTGGTTTTGGTTTTGGATGTGGATTACCTTCGGGTTTTGGTTTTGGCAAAACCGCCCTTGCGTGTTTTGGTTTTGTTTGGTTTTGTTTTGCAATTTTGTTTAAAAATCATTTTTTTTGGGCCTAAATTAACCTAATTTAGTGCTCCACCTGTTTCTTGGATAAGTGAGGTAATTCTAAAGATAATAATTTAGGAAAAAAAACAGTTTAATCCCTGGTAGGCCGTCCTTAATTCTGCACACAAACCTGATTGTCTTCCTCTCCATCTTAGCCTATTGGTAATGCAGCCATCGTCTTTGGGTGTATATTGCACACTACACTTATAGTAAAATATAAAAATAAATGAACAAAGGTTGGTTTCTGTCTGCATCAGCCCCTCCCCCTCCACTTGTAATAAAATAGAAAAAAAACAGCCGGTACAATAAAAATAGAAATGGACAAAGGCAGTTTGGTGTTTGTCTGTATAGCCCCCCCCCCCCACCACTTGTGGGTAAATAGAAAAGAAGCAGCCTGCATAGACTGTACAATATAAAAGGAAATGGACAAAGGTAGTTTGGTGGCTGTTTATGAGCCCCCCACCTCCACTTGTAGTTAAATAGAAAAGAAGCAGACTGCATAGAGACTGTACAATAAAAATAGAAATGGACAAAGGCAGTTTGGTGTCTGTCTGTATAGCTTTCCCCCCTCCTCTTGTAGTTAAATAGAAAAGAAACAGCCTGCATAGAGACTTTACACTAAAAATAGAAATGGACAAAGGCAGTTTGGTGTCTGTCTGTATAGCCCCTCCCCCCCCACCACTTGTAGTTAAATAGAAAAGAAGCAGCCTGCATAGACTGTACAATATAAAAGGAAATGGACAAAGGTGGTTTGGTGGCTGTTTATGAGCCCCCCCCCCCCCCCCGCCTCCACTTGTAGTTAAATAGAAAAGAAGCAGCCTGCATAGAGACTGTACAATAAAAATAGAAATGGACAAAGGCAGTTTGGTGTCTGTCTGTATAGCTTTCCCCCCCTCCTCTTGTAGTTAAATAGAAAAGAAGCAGCCTGCATAGAGACTGTACAATAAAAATAAAAATGGGGGCGTGGCCTGACAGCCATACTGTGTAGACGTGTGGTCTCCTAGCTCTCCCCTGAGCCTCTAAAATTAGGAGAATTCCGTGGCTGTTTATTTCCATAAAGGCTTTCAAATTTTGCCTCCACGGGGGTAGCCTACCCTAGAGAAATTTGGGGGTTCATACTGCCCCCCCAGTCTTAATGACTCGCCCAAATGCAGCCTGGGCCTAGAGGAAAGGAGAGACCAGGCCGGGTGTGAGCCGTACTTGGACCTGCTGCTGTTTGCCCCTGGGCGACCTGCGACCTGCAGCTCCCTCTCTGTGGCCATCTGCTAGTTCTGCCAAGTGTATAATATAGTGTCACAACTGACGGCGCCTAATATCGTACATAAACTGTTCACAATAATCACAGCTAATATATAAGTCTTGAATGAAATCAGCTCTACAAGTCATATAATCCCAAATGTGTGACTATTTTGTAATAATGCATTTCATCCGGATCCAAACGGGAAAAATTCCCCTCAGGGAGATGTACTCACCAGAAGTAGGTAGTACATCAGCGTATATCACTCTCCTACGGACACTCCGTTTATGCCGTGAACTTCCCCAACGAACTGTGATCAGGGTGACGTCCTCTGTTGTAAATCCAATCATCGGACAAGGGCAGAAGATAGGGGGAGTGGTCACATCTCCCGTTCTTTAATCGATCCACGATCCTCTATTGTAAAACCGCTGTTTTCTTTTAGTGACCTCAACAGGTATAATGTATATATCTCTCCCGCAATCACTTGCCTCGGTTCGGGTATACCCCCGAAATTCAGATCCACCGAATATAGTGTGAAACGGGGAATACAAGAAAATGCTGATAGTGCATTAACTCTTACATAAAACGTTTATTCAATAAAAATGGACATAACATGAACACTCATCACATCCAATGTACCCTTACCAGCACAAGGTAGTATACATGCAATATATATATGTCCTCGGAATCACCGGCAACTCACGGGAACAGCTATATAAGGTAAGGGACAAATACCGTGGACCTCCAGCCAACGCGTTTCGATTCGATCTGAATCTTTCTCAAGGCTACTGGAGGGTGGGTTCTTCCTTGCTATTTATACTAATAGATAATCTTATCTGCAGGTGTGATATATAATCTGCATAAAAGCGATTCTCACAGAGCCCATGAATTAGGGCGGCTCAGCTAGCACACGCTACACAAGAAATGAACGCTATCAGTCTTCTAAATAGTCAAAACAGCACGTAAAAAGATCATATATAAAAAGAACCATATCCAGATAGATGTTCTATAAATCCTGATGGTCATAAATCTAAATATATCTACAGGTATCCGTAAAGATCTGTGGAGCGGTATAGCCACACAGGTGAATCTATGCAAACCAACAGCATTATAAAATCATAAAAGTTAGACACAAAATACATCCTATACAAAATAAATGTTAAACAGAGAATATAGGAAATATACAGGATCTATTGAACCACATAAATATAGTGAAGGAGGATCTATATATCCAAATTACATAAAGAACCGTGAAATCTCCAAATCTTATTTAAAACCCCTCAGGATAATATTCTGAAAAGTCTAAACGGCACATATAAAAGGACCATGTCTCTAAATGCATACTAATACTCGTAAGACTAAGTTTATCCACAGATGTGGTAATTAATGTCCATTAAGATCTATAAAGTAGAACGTGTGAACGAATACATATACGTGGACCAACGATTTACAGCAAATATATAGAAAATATATAGAATCCATTAAATCTCAAACATATGGTAGGAAGAGATCTGTATATCAAAATTATATTAAAAACCATTTGGTCTCAAAATCTTTATTAAGACCCCTCGGCATAAGAGAATCCATATGATATATAATTCTCATTTCTGTTTGTGCTAACTGTACTGCTGAATCTTTTATTCTCCAATCTCCCCATACCTTTTGTATCCCACAGAAATATTTTATATCTTTCGTGTCGCAATTATGCTGTTCCTTAAAATGTAGCGATAATGAGTGTTGTTCATAACCTTTTTTAATATTTCTAATGTGTTCACTCCATCGTTCTTTAAGTTTTCTAGATGTTCTCCCAACATACTGTCTATTACAAGTGCATTCCACCACATAGATACAATTCGTAGTGTTGCACGTAATAAAATCTTTTATATTATGCACATAATCTGCAACAGAAGATCTTACTTCTTCACATTTTTTCCCGTTTCCCTTGACTGTACGGCAGGATAAACATACTCCACACCTATAGAAACCCTGTGATTTAATGGTCATTTTCTGTTTTTGTTTCAAACAACTTTTTACTACATGGTTCTTTATGGTAGGAGCTCTTCTATATATAAACTTGGGATACTGTTGGATGACCCCATTTAGCCCAGGGTCTCTCATAAGGATAGGCCAGTGGCGTTTTATGATTTTTTCAAACTCCTTTGAATAGGAGCAATGTTGAGATATGAATGGGATTCCCAAGTCCTTATGTTTGGGGTTCTTGTCTTTTGTTCTAGGGATAAGTAATTGATCTCTATTAATCTTCCTAACTTTTTCAATTATTTGTTCTAATTCCTCCCCATTGTACCCTTTTTCTATAAACTTGACTTTTAATTCATGTGATCTTTCCTGAAACCTTTGGGGTTCTGTACAGTTTCTTTTAATTCTTTTGAACTGGCCCATTGGTATATTTTCAAGCCATTTGTGATAATGATTACTATCCATAGGAATGAATGAGTTAGAGTCCGTGGGTTTTCTATATATATCTGTAGTTAGTTTACCGTCCATATTTTTAATTTCCAGATCTAGAAAGTGGACAGTACTACTGCTGATCTCATATGTTAATACAATATTAAACACATTGGAATTCAGCTCTTCGCAGAACTCTTTTAAAGATTCGAGGTCCCCTCTCCAAATAAAGAATATATCATCGATATATCTAAACCATGAGACCAGACTCGCCCCCATGGCTGCGTGGTTCCACAGATGGGTGTCTTCCCACCAGCCCATAAACATATTAGCATAACTGGGAGCGAATCTGGTCCCCATGGCTGTACCTCGATTTTGTAAGTAAAATCCTCCATCATACCAGAAAAAATTGTTCTTAAGAATAAACTCTATACCTTCCAGAATGAACATTTTTAAAGATTCATCTATATCTATTTTATTTAAGAAATATCTCACTGCCTGTATACCTTTCTCGTTCTCTATTATCGTATATAAGGCACTTACATCCGCTGTCACTAGGATATAGGAATCATGCCATTCTATCTCTCTTAATTTATTAAGTATATCCATAGTGTCCCTTAGATATGATCTAATATGGGACATAAGAGGCTGTAGATGATGATCCAACAAATGGGATAAGTTGGAAGTTATTCCATTTATCCCGGCGACTATGGGTCTCCCTGGAGGAGATGTTAAACTTTTATGTACTTTGGGCAAAGTGTAGAACACAGGGATGGATGGATTTTGAATTTTCAAAAATCCCATAACTTCAGATGATATGGTATTATTACTCTCATATTTGAACAATAACTGATCAAATTTTTTTGTGATCCCATCAGTAGGATCCATTCTCAACTTTTTGTAAGTTTGAGGGTCATTAAGTTGTCTGTAGTTTTCCTGATTATAATCTTCCAGGTTTAAAATAACTATACTCCCACCCTTATCGGCTGGTTTTATTACTATAGATTCGTTGTTTCTTAGTTCTTTAAGTGCTACCCGTTCTGCTTTTGTAACATTGCATCTACCTTTTTTATATTTCATATTTCTCAAATCCTCTTTAACTAGGGTCTCAAATGTTTCTACTAATGGTCCTTTACACTGATGTGGGTAAAATGTAGATTTTTTCTTAAAAGTATGTCCCTTTGTGTCCTTATTCTCTATTTCTTGTAGGTCAGTCTGTTTCTTAAAGAATTTCTTTAACGAGATTTTCCTAATAAATTTCTGGAGGTCTACAAAAATATTAAATTTATTCGGTATATTAGAGGGAGCAAACTTTAATCCTTTAGTTAATATTCTATGTTCAGCCTCTGATATAACATGTTTGCTTAAATTAAATATTTTGACCATACTCCAACAGTATCCCAAGTTTATATATAGAAGAGCTCCTACCATAAAGAACCATGTAGTAAAAAGTTGTTTGAAACAAAAACAGAAAATGACCATTAAATCACAGGGTTTCTATAGGTGTGGAGTATGTTTATCCTGCCGTACAGTCAAGGGAAACGGGAAAAAATGTGAAGAAGTAAGATCTTCTGTTGCAGATTATGTGCATAATATAAAAGATTTTATTACGTGCAACACTACGAATTGTATCTATGTGGTGGAATGCACTTGTAATAGACAGTATGTTGGGAGAACATCTAGAAAACTTAAAGAGCGATGGAGTGAGCACATTAGAAATATTAAAAAAGGTTATGAACAACACTCATTATCGCTACATTTTAAGGAACAGCATAATTGCGACACGAAAGATATAAAATATTTCTGTGGGATACAAAAGGTATGGGGAGATTGGAGAAAAAAAGATTCAGCAGTACAGTTAGCACAAACAGAAATGAGAATTATATATCATATGGATTCTCTTATGCCGAGGGGTCTTAATAAAGATTTTGAGACCAAATGGTTTTTAATATAATTTTGATATACAGATCTCTTCCTACCATATGTTTGAGATTTAATGGATTCTATATATTTTCTATATATTTGCTGTAAATCGTTGGTCCACGTATATGTATTCGTTCACACGTTCTACCTTATAGATCTTAATGGACATTAATTACCACATCTGTGGATAAACTTAGTCTTACGAGTATTAGTATGCATTTAGAGACATGGTCCTTTTATATGTGCCGTTTAGACTTTTCAGAATATTATCCTGAGGGGTTTTAAATAAGATTTGGAGATTTCACGGTTCTTTATGTAATTTGGATATATAGATCCTCCTTCACTATATTTATGTGGTTCAATAGATCCTGTATATTTCCTATATTCTCTGTTTAACATTTATTTTGTATAGGATGTATTTTGTGTCTAACTTTTATGATTTTATAATGCTGTTGGTTTGCATAGATTCACCTGTGTGGCTATACCGCTCCACAGATCTTTACGGATACCTGTAGATATATTTAGATTTATGACCATCAGGATTTATAGAACATCTATCTGGATATGGTTCTTTTTATATATGATCTTTTTACGTGCTGTTTTGACTATTTAGAAGACTGATAGCGTTCATTTCTTGTGTAGCGTGTGCTAGCTGAGCCGCCCTAATTCATGGGCTCTGTGAGAATCGCTTTTATGCAGATTATATATCACACCTGCAGATAAGATTATCTATTAGTATAAATAGCAAGGAAGAACCCACCCTCCAGTAGCCTTGAGAAAGATTCAGATCGAATCGAAACGCGTTGGCTGGAGGTCCACGGTATTTGTCCCTTACCTTATATAGCTGTTCCCGTGAGTTGCCGGTGATTCCGAGGACATATATATATTGCATGTATACTACCTTGTGCTGGTAAGGGTACATTGGATGTGATGAGTGTTCATGTTATGTCCATTTTTATTGAATAAACGTTTTATGTAAGAGTTAATGCACTATCAGCATTTTCTTGTATTCCCCGTTTCACACTATATTCGGTGGATCTGAATTTCGGGGGTATACCCGAACCGAGGCAAGTGATTGCGGGAGAGATATATACATTATACCTGTTGAGGTCACTAAAAGAAAACAGCGGTTTTACAATAGAGGATCGTGGATCGATTAAAGAACGGGAGATGTGACCACTCCCCCTATCTTCTGCCCTTGTCCGATGATTTGATTTACAACAGAGGACGTCACCCTGATCACAGTTCGTTGGGGAAGTTCACGGCATAAACGGAATGTCCGTAGGAGAGTGATATACGCTGATGTACTACCTACTTCTGGTGAGTACATCTCCCTGAGGGGAATTTTTCCCGTTTGGATCCGGATGAAATGCATTATTACAAAATAGTCACACATTTGGGATTATATGACTTGTAGAGCTGATTTCATTCAAGACTTATATATTAGCTGTGATTATTGTAAACAGTTTATGTACGATATTAGGCGCCGTCAGTTGTGACACTATATTATACATATTGCACCTTATTTTACTCCTTTGTGGATAGGAGTAGTCGCATACAGGCTGCCATATATCCTTATCAGCGCTGGGGTTTCTATCTATTTTTACATATAGTTCTGCCAAGTGCCCAGCCAGCCTGGAGGTTCTGGTGCGCGTGTGGAGCCCAAACGCATGTAGCCGTGCCGGATGCGCACCCGCCCCCTGGGAGGCTTCATCCACCTGCCGCGAGCGTCAGCCTTACAGCGGGGTCCTGGCTGCTCTGCCTCACCCCCGCAGCGATAAACGGAAGTGCCTGGCTTACGAACTTCCGGTTCGCGGGTGGCACTCGGACCGGAGTGTAGAAGAGCAGCGCCTCTCTCTCGTCGGAGACTTGAGCCAGGGCACCTCTCAAGGCAATAAATAACTGTTCTATTGAAGCCCTCTGGACACCAATACCTCCGACAGCGACAACCGGAAGTCCCTTGTCTCCCGCACTTCCGGTTTACAGGTGGTGCCCGGACTGGAGTAACGATGAACAGTGCACCTAACATCTGCTGTGAGACTTGTTCAGTGCCTCCCCCATGCAAAAGACAACACATCAACCAGAGAGGTCCATCGCCCCATCAGACCTCCCACTACCCTGTAGTGAACACCCCCGCTGAAAGAGGCAGGACGCAGCCTTAAGGGACCCTGCCAGTTATATCTATTGCTGAGACTTGCTGTCCCCAGAGATACAAATTCCAGGGCCAACATTAGTAGGCGCCCATTAATGAGAACGGCATCAGAATGGTTTCTGGTACCCCTGTGACCCGGTGGATGCGTGGATGCTGAGGTTCCACTGGCTACTCCTGTTATGCCGGTGCAGGTGCACCTCCTGTATTCTTGTACCTGACATGGCTGTCTAGGCCTCAAATGGGGGTACGGGTCTAGTGGCAACTCATCTATATGCTAAAGTACCGCTGAAGAAAATTAGTTTTTGTAACCTACCAAAGATATTGGCTGGAGGCTCAGATGGGCAAAGATAAGAAAGGCTCCACTAAGAAAGCTCCTAAATAACCTACGGCTACTTCTCAACGCGCAAATCTACGTGCCTTTCTGACATCTCCAATCAGGCTGGAAGCGAGCGCCATGGCTTCGTCCACAAACCACTCACAATCACCCCCATGTGGTTCCCAGGTAGCTGCGTCCCAGGTTGCTGCGACCTCTCCTGTCAAAGATCAGTTAGAACTATCCCAAATCATGGGCATGCTCCGGACGCTGCCAACCAAACAAGAGGTCCCCTCCAAAAAGGACTTTGAGACGTTGGAGACCAGACTGAAGGAGGTGGTCCGACATGAGGTGGCTACTCTTCAAGCAGACTTGGCACACCTGGGGCCCCTTCAGAAAGACCTAGGGATTTCATTTGCCGCTTGTATTACTTCACACAAAAAGATGAGATTTTGCGGAAGCTGCGTCGTTTGGATGGTCTCCAATTCAATGGCCAAGAGATCCAGGTCTTCTAGGACTTATCTTGGCACACGCTTCAGCTAAGGCAGATGTTAAAGCCCCTAACAGAAGAACTATGGAAGAATAACATAAAGTATCGCTGGGGCTTCCCCTTCCAACTGCAGGTGGTTCATGAAGGTAAATCGACTGTTCTGGTGGAACCAGCAGGCCTCTCGGACTTCTGCTCATCATTAGGTATCCCAAAGGTCACACTCCCAGGATGGCAAGAGTCTTTCTCACGTCTGACACTGATGGATGCCCCTCAAGGGAGCAGGACGAAGAAGGCCCCTCAAAAGCTCCAAAATCAGCCAAATCAAGAGAGCACATGATCAACTGACAATGGTCTTAAGAGACTTGATACTGCAGGGAGACGACTCAAGAAGGCCTATGTCGCTGTCTCTTTTCCGTTGTTATACATGGGACACAGTAGAGTTGCCTTGCAGATAAGCTATTTGTCCTTCATATTTTTTTGTCTCTCCCTTCTACTGCACTACTCCCCTCCTCTTCTCGCCCTCCCGGTATTTGTTTCCACAGGTGGACAGTGTTCGACTGTCAGGAGAATGGTCATAAAGCCACTGAAAAGAATGATCAGCTTCCTGCGGTCTGTGTAACATGGGTCTTTCTGTGTCTTTTCATTGTTTTACCTCTGAGGGGTCGGAGGGTGGGGAGGGGGCCGCTCCCTGAGGCCAGTCGTTAGTCAAAACATTTGCAAAGTTAAGTTAGTTAAAAACATAGCCAATGTTTTGTTCACGTGTAGCAGTTTTGGATATGTTAGGTTACATATTATTCCTGTAATAAGGTGAAATAGCAGTACAGAAGAAGTTTATTACAAAGTTGTCACTGACATTGTATCCCCCCAGTACCCACTGAACCGCAAGAGTTTTTCCGAGGCTTGAGGGACATTTGGTTCCTCATGTTTCCCCGGAGCGGTCTGTTATTTTTGTTTAAAGTACCTAAAGGTTATCTTCAAATGTTACTACTATCTGCATTATTTCTCCCCATGTCCCTCTTTCCCAACCCCCTTTTTCCCTCTTCCCACCTTATCCCACTTCCACTTTTTTGGGCTACATGGATACGCATTCCCCACAGAACAGTAGCTCTACCAGCAAGTATTCTTTTCACAAAATAGATGACAAGGGATAAACTTAAATGTATGACCCTTAATGTTAAGGGTCTCAATATACCAGAGAAGAGATCTAGGTTAATAAGGGATCTCATAGCAGCAAAAATAGATGTGGCTTTTTTTACAAGAGACACATTTTAAGCTGGGTGCGGAACCGCGCCTTCGTAGCCAACAATACCCACACATTTTCACCTGCAACAATCCTGATGGCAAGACACTAGAGGTAGCTATTCTTCTTTCCAGACGACTACAGATTAAAGATATAGTGACCCACAAGTTGCAAGCGGGTAGGGGTCTAGCTTTGACCTGCAAAATTTTTGACCAGCCCTTTACCTTGGTGACCTTATACGTGCCTAATCATAATCAACCTGTTTTCCTAGAAGCCATTCTGGACAAAGTGGATCCGTTGAGGGAAGATATTCTCATTCTAGGAGGAGACTTCAACTAGGTGCTCCGTCCTGCCGTCGATGCCTCTTCAGGGCTGACCAGGTACTCTGGTAAACTTTACCGCAAGGTGAGACACACCATGCATGGACACCAGCTGGTCGACACATGGAGATTAAAACACCCTACAGAAAGAGATTATACTTTCTTCTCCCACCCCCACAATATATACTCACGATTAGACTACTTTTTCTTATCACACAATCACCTAGACCTGGTAAGGGAAGCAACAATAGGCCAAGTCACATGATCGGACCATGCCCCAGTATACTTATCTCTTTCACTACCCCAACCTGGCCATAAAACATTTACTTGGAGGCTAAATGAGCTCCTGATTCAGGAAAACTACAGTAAAACACAAATCGAGACGGCACTAGATGACTATATACTACTTAACGACACCCCCGACATATCAAAAATCTCACTATGGGAGGCCCACAAATGTGTTATTAGGGAAAAGATGATTGAATTAGGTACATTCATGAAAAAAGAAAAGATAGCTTACCGAGATCTTCTCTTGGAAAAAATCGAATCCCTTGAAATGAGGCATAAAGTATCTAGAGAACCAGAAACTCTGGCTGAATTGGCGGAGGTGAGAAAGACCTTAAACCAGCTGATGTTGGGTAAGATACAGCTGAACTATCGCAAGTGCCGAAATAAATTCTTCCAGTGGGGTAATAAACCCGGAAAGCTTTTGGCCCGAGCTCTTCGAGCTCAGAGGGCCCAGCTGTATATATCACACATCAGATACCGGGAAGCTCTGCATCACCTCCTCAGACATAGCTAGGACGTTCCACGCATATTACTCCAATCTTTATAACCTTAATAAGAAGGAGTCGCTGGCGAAACGCTCTGCTAAACAGGAGCACATAGCGAACTACCTTGAGAGGGTTAAATTTCCCAAACTAGACACAGACACCATACAATTGCTGGAGGCCCCTTTCACACCTGAGGAACTAGAGGAAGCAATAAAAACAACACTCTCAGGGAAGAGTCCTGGTACAGACGGTTTCACAATATCCTATTATAAAACCTATAAAGCCAAACGGATACCGCTCATACTCCAGGCCTTCAATGCGATCTCGTCCCAAACTCACTTTTCACACCAATCCTTATCAGCACATATCACGGTTTTGCCTAAATAAGGGAAGGACCCAGCACTTTGACCAAGCTATAGGCCAATATCTCTGCTTAACGTGGACATCAAATTATATGCCAAGCTCATAGCAAACAGAAAGAAACCACTCCTGTCTAATATTATCCACTCAGACCAGGTAGGATTTGTTCCAGGACACGAAGCTAGTGACAATACTACTAAAATAATTGATTTGATCCAGCATGCCACTATTACCAAATCTTCCACCGTCTTATTATCTACAGATGCGGAGAAAGCCTTCGATAGAGTGGATTGGGACTTCATACAGGGAACACTTAGTCATTTGGGTCTGGGGCCGGTGGGGTTGGCGAGAATTCAAACATTGTACACTCATCCAACGGCAATAGTTAGAATTAACGGGGACCTATCAGAACTCTTTAATATAACTAATGGAACGAGGCAGGGTTGTCCCCTTTCTCCCATGATTTTCATCCTATGTATGGAGGCACTCGTGCGATCTATTAGAGCAAACCCAGACATTTCAGGGGTCCGGGTGGGAGAGAGGGAATTCAAATTAGCCCTCTTTGCGGATGACCTTATAGCCATCTTCACGAATCCAACCGTCTCAATTCCGAACCTGGTGTCGGAATTTCGTGTTTTTGGAAAATTATCTCATTTTAAAATTAATTATTCAAAGTCAGTGGCCCTTAATATTTCCTCCCCACCCAACATAATTGAAGGTCTGAAGTCGGCTTTTCCCTTTGCCTGGCAACCCACGCACCTCAAGTATTTGGGGGTGATCATAAACAAAGACAATTCAAAATACGCAGATAACTTCCTACCTATTACTGCGACCATACGCTCCAATCTGAGGGATTGGCTTCAGTAAGGACTTTTCCCTGATAGGTAGAGCTAATGTAGTCAAAATGAATTTACTCCCGAGAGTGTTATACATACTACACACGCTACCAATTCAGGTGCCCACCTCATGGTTCAATGAGCTACATAAGGCCATTAGACATTTTGTCTGGAGGGGTAGGAGACCTCGCTTCAGACACAAAATATTATATAAACGCAAATGTGATGGTGGTCTGCAGCTCTCAACATATTACGATGCTGTTATGCTGAACAGGGTTCTAGACTGGTCACGAGGAGGAGGGGACAGACAGTGGGCCTGGATTGAAGTCTATACTTTAAAGACAGCGATTGATCTTGTCCCATGGCAGTCTTCTCTCCCCATTATTAAACACCCGACTATATCTCCCACCCTGGCCAGATGGTCAAAGCTGCGCCATATCCCAAACATCTCCACAAAGCACTCACCCCTGACGGCACTTTTTGAAAATCTGGACTTTCCCCCCGGTTTATCGAGACAGTCATTTAAACATTGGATCCAAGCAGGGATAACCCGTGTCGGCCAGCTGGTGGGCAGGTCTGGGGTCATACCCTTTGCTGAGATACAGGCAAAGTGGGGTCTACCTAATGTGGAAATTTGGAGACATATCCAGTTGAGACATGTTATGAGCATTTTGTCGCTATCCAATAACGATTGTCGAATCTCAGTTTGTGTTTGCAACGCACAAATATTTATTCTCAAAAAGTAGCAGAATATATTCAAGCGAAATAATAATAAGTACAGCCGTTACTTATCGCAGGCGCTCTGGATCCAGTGTACAGTGATTCAGTCCTGAAGTCTGTGGTCTAGGTGACTGAACACTACATCAGAGATACTGCTTATATGCAAACAGAGATACAGTGAAACAATGCAAGTGGTATAGCTTGCTTCTATTGGTCCAGGCATCAGGAGGGTCCAGGGGGTTACACATCATAGGCTGATTCAATCTAAGGAATCCAAAGCTGGGGGTCTCTCCAGGGGATGAGCTCTGTTCTTCCCGCCACACTGCTCTGTTCTTCCCGCCAAACTGCTCTGTTCTTCCTGCCACACTGCTCTGTTCTTCCCGCCACACTCCAATTACAATCAGTCTATTAGCATTTGACAGTTAATAATCATATTAAAGGTTTATTCCCTGATATCAATAACTAGAGTATGCAATGTGCGATCTTTTCGCTGAATGCACTGAACAGCTGCTGATGTAAAGGGGATTACTATGACATTAGACATGACACATTTCTTTTAACCTGGACCATATGTATCACTAATATGCATATAACTTATAATATTACACATAAACACTACTATATTTTGACATAAATAACTATGTCTTGCAACTACGATTAATGTGTACTATTTACAAATGTGTGTGTTGGTGCGAATGTATACTAAAGTGTAAAAACTGTTATTGTCACGTGTTGCGGCTGAATACGCCCTTCCACACCGTAGCGTGCTCTACGCATAATTTCAGACAAGGACAATCAAGTTTGCTCGATATCAATTGAAATGACTTTATCCAATTTGCTGACTTTGACAGCTCCACCCTTTGATAATGTTATGAACTATCACCTAATAACCATCTCAAGTTCAGGATTATACAACGCCTCTTCACAGACCATGATCTCGGTATCTCTCACCTCCCTTTCAGTCTCGTTCTCAGTGTTTCTCCTAGAAGACTGTTTTCCACACTTCAACACAGTAGGAACCCATTTGACACATAAACCAATTGCTAAGATGACACCCAGTATAAGGAGAAAGAGCTTACCTACACTAGCAACCATTTCCTGTACCCATTCCCCCAGACCAGAGAACCATTTCACAGGATTCAACCACGAGAACCATCCTGCCACCTTTTCCCCGATCTCATATAACGAAGAATTATGGTTCCTTCGAAATTCATATTTCAGTTGCAGAATTTCATCCATCTTCCGGTCTATAACCTCCTTAGGGTCATCCGCAGTATTGGTGATGTACGTGCAACATTTGACACCAAACTGGGTGGCCAACGTCACACAGTACCCACCAGTAATAGAGGTGAGATAATTTAGTACCAGTCTATGTTGCACCAACTCCTTCTTGTATGCTTGTAGCTCCCTTCCAGTATACCTGAAAGTGTCATCATACATCTTGGTGATATTGTCTATCAATTTAGCTAGGTCTTGTATATATTTAAAGTTTAATGTTCCCCGAGCGGTCCTGGTGAGACCTAGAGCAACCATAACTTGAAAACCAGCGTTTTCACTAATCAATTTTGTAGCTATGGGTTCCTCACCAGTAATCATATTTCTCTTGCCACGGTGTTCATACTGTGTGTGTATGTATGGTGGTGATGTAGTCTTGTGAATACCAACCATTTCCTCATGAGTAATAGTCATGATTTCAGGAACCAGTTTAGCTAAGAAACACAAACCCTTGGAACTCGGAGTCACCCAGGAATAAGCTTTTCTCCAACAAACAAAGTACACATCATCAGGGAGAACATAGGGAACATTATGCCCATTAATTATATCACACAGAATTTTGATAAAACTACCCAAGCCTATTGTCTCCATTTGCTCAAGACACGTGTCAGCATGGAAGACATTCTTACAATTATCTATAAAGACTTTTCCAATGGATAGTTTATGTTTGGTTATACGCCCTAATTTGTGACTTCCATCAACATTCCTGCCTATTGGTGACCTTGTAAGTCTCCCTCTAAAATGAGCGTGGCGAGCCATTGTCTGATCTGATGGGTCAGCTTCCCAATTCTCCAGATGCTTTGCATGAGAGATATTTAGGCACAGCAAAGATCTGTCTACAGAGTATTGTCGAAGCGTTAGACTAGGGGACCTACCGTTATTGTACCTCCCGTCTATGGGCCCCCCACCCCTCAATTTGAGTACTTCGGAGATGTTTAAAGGAAATGGCACTAGTCCTATGTTATGCTGCCCCTGCGGCACGTGAGAGCACACCCAGCACTCGGTTTGGTTTAGGACCTTACCCACCAAGGAGTGATAATCCTCCAGAGGATGCCCGCCCACATTCAGATTACCGGTGGACTGGCATCGCTGGATGCATCTCTCTTCAACTAGGGAGTCACAGAACTTGCAGATACAATACTCATCAGACAATAGCCCCTCACACTGTCTCCGAGTTTCTGAGCTGGCAGACCTTTTCAGAAACCCCTGGACCAAGCTTGATAATGGGCTGCTCTGAGTACTCTAGTAATTTTTCCTTGATCTCCATCTCATCTATATCACTGCCAGAACCTTCCTCTGTCCTCCATCTTCCTTCACAAAAATAGAATGTCCTAGAAAAAGTAAAAACAAGGAAAATCCTGGAACAAAAGAAAAACAAAAACCGCCACTCCATCGCTGGAAGGTGTCACTCACCGGACTGTGAGTGCTTCTTCCCGTGTGTTTAGGAACCGTGGCCGTCCACCATCCTGAGGGTCTGCGCATGTGCAGCCCTTTCAAACCTTCAGTACATGTTCCTTTTAGTTAATTGGCTGATCAGGCAACACTCCCTATTTAAAGCACCTGAGGTTAATACCTCATTGCCTCATCTTGGAGTCTCATTCCCCATGAGCCTCTGAAGGTGTTCCTGTGTTTCCTCGTGTATTCAGCTCCTGCTGATTCCTGTTGTTCGTTTGTGGTTTCCAGACCACTTCATCTCTCCTGTGTTTCATCGTGATTGCACCAGCTGATTCCTATCCGCTGCCTCCGTGCACTACAGTTTCCAGCTCACTTCATCTCTCCTGTGTTTCATCGTGACTGCACCAGCTGATTCCTATCCGCTGCCTCCGTGCACTACAGTTTCCAGCTCACTTCAACTCTCCCGTGTTTCATCCTGACTGCACCAGCTGATTCCTATCCGCTGCCTCCGTGTATCTGCAGTGCCCTGCTCATCGCAACCCTCCAGTACTCCTCGTGTCTGCAGCCAGCTGATCCGCTCTCCGTGCTTCTACAGTGTTCCTGCCTGTGTCAACTCGCCTGTCTGCATTGGATCAACGCTCCGCTGTCTTCATCTCTGCTACACCACTTCTACTCTCCAGTGATCTCCAGGTGTCCAGTTCTATATACTACTGCTTCCTGAGTATTGTTTCCATCCTTGCTGGTCTACCTATCTGTGCGCTGCACCTACTTGGTTACCGCTTCCATCCCCCTGGGACTTCGTATCCTGCCGGCCTCCAGCCGTTCAGGTATCCCTGCACCTCTTACTGACAGCCTGCTCTCCTGAACCACGGTGTGCATACTTATCATTGACTGCGCTGGTGTATTGCATACCTTGCTGGACTGAGTTGTTCTCCTCTGGAGTTACCTATCCACTGAGACTGTTGCCATCATTTGACTGTGTTACCTTTTAGCCTGGATAGTTCTTGTGACTTTGTATATTTGTGCAGTGCTGCTCAGTTATTACTATTTTGTGCATATCACCGTGGGATCAAGTTCAGTGTGCCCGTGTATACTCTGCATTACATTTATCTCCCCGTGCTCCTCCTCACATATATATTTCAGTGGTACAACTTGCTAGAGGCAGACCACTGTTCCCTGTTTCCTGAGTCACCTGTTTCCAGTATCCTTTCACATAGCAGTGGTACAACTTGCTAACGCAGACCACTAACTTCCCGGATACCTCCACCTGGATTCCATTCCCTCACCTAGACAGCGGTACAACTTGCTATACGCAGACCGCTGACTCTTATCACCTCCTCGTTATTTCTGGACATTCCTCCTCACTATAGCAGTGGTACAACTTGCTATCCGCAGACCACTGACTACCTTCACGTTTCCTTGTCCACTCCGTTCCTCGTGTACAATTATCTATATATTACCAATGCTGCTAGTCATAGACTTTCCACGAGCATTCTCTTACCATCTGCTGTCTCCTGTTACGTTATCACCCCGCTACCAGAGTACCACATTACCACCTATACTGCTCTGGTAAGTCCATCATCTGGTGATACCTGGGTAAAGACTCCTAGTGCCCGTGACAGAAGGATAGTTCTGATGTAACGTGTCTGGTTCAGTTGTCTTGACTGCAGGCTTTAGGTCTCCCGGATCAGATTTACGAGTGACAGATCTGTGTCGTTGGTCTCAGTTTTATATCGCACTTTCTCCGGGTTACTGGCTCTCCTGCAGTGGGTGGAATGGACCCAAGTGTCTCTCTCTGCAACCTTCAGTGATGTAGTACTGGTCAGCAGCACTTGGTACGGGCCTTCCCAACGGTCTGTTAAACAACCTGAACGTAAGAAATTGCGGATCATAACATAGGGCCCGATTCATCAAAGTTCGCAAACGCATACGCATCTGCCTTGCATACTTTGAGTGACGTAAACCGAAATAAGCACCTCAAACAGCAAAAACACACCCCCATGTGGTCTAAGTGACGGAAATAAGCAGCGCAAACGTTAGAAAACACACCCACCTGCGGATCTTTAAACATGCTACACGCATAAGCGACGGCTCTCAACTGATTGACGACAAGCCAAGCAATGCAAACCTCACGCCCACTGTGGGAGGGACCCAACAGTTTGTTTACACACAACACAACATAAATGCCTGGGGCTTATTTTTACGACATAGCTCTCTACTCATTAATCACTGACAAATAACAATGATGTGCAACACTCTGGACGGTTGTTTTTCCTTTGCTACTAATTAACCTAATACACACTTGTCAAAAACACATTGCTCACGATCTGTGTTTAGGATTTCTTCGATTTCAAGTCGCCGTATAGTATGCAAAATGCATGCACATGGCTACATTAAAAACACATGAATAACGAATGTATTAAAATGTATGTGGTGTGAATACATCTTTGCCTTTTCAGCAAAATAAATGCATAGCATACTCTTCCATAAAGGATACACACAAGAGTGTGTATACAACCTCCACACAGAGGAAGGGTTTCTGTCTGGATTACAACTCAGGAATGACTGTATGCAAATGGAGACAGCTACCCGCTACCCCAACCTGAGACATGAAAATACACAGACAACACCAACAATACAGCATGCGTGCTACACAGACACCTCACACTTAATACTACTCTACATTATTCACACAAATTACTTACAAAATACCAATATCACAGGTAGCTCACTGGTTAGCACTTTGGAATCACAACACAGCAGACATGAGTTCAAATACTGAGCATACCCATAACTAATGTGTGGACTGGAATCATTATCCTAACAAGAAATGGGACACAATGCTTTCTTTTTTTATTTTGCATTTGTTATACACGCTCAACCATATTGTAAAATATGCCCTCTGATTTATACTGTATTGAAAGTAAATATTTATTTGGAGGGAAAATCCAAGAAGCCTCACGGCCTATACTTCACATGCACAGTATTAGGTGCATGCTGACATTGAGTATTCTAAATGGACTAAGAGGGGGGGGGGTGTTGTAGGTGACAGCTTCCTTGGAGGTAAATGCAACATTGTCAGCAAATAGACTTTCATCTGGATCCATGGCGTACACGTTATGTCATGTACTCAGCTTTATCCAAACAGGCCGCTCTCCACACTCCAGTACCATGGTCCTTTGGCTCGCTTGCACTTCTGCCTTACACCATTGACGCCACTTCTGGGTACACTTTAGAGGTTCTCTTCAATGTGTGACTGGCTTTGCTCTGATACTTGAACGTTACCTTGGACTATCACTACAATGACATATGTATTTGGGGGAATTGGTAACTAGCTAGAGCGTTTGACATTTTTGGATTTTATCTTGCACACAGGGCCTACAGATGCAATACCTCTTATAGGGGTGGCTTGTTCGTGGAGGGCACATGTTACTTTTGGATTACATGCAAACAGCTAAAGAAATCCTTTTGTGTTTTACAAATGATGTTATAAGCAAAACATCTTTCTTCATTACTCTTTTCGGACTATTATATATACCCACATGTTGTGTAATGAGATGAATAAAGACACACACACCAAGGTTTGTTTTTTTTATAAAGTGATATATTTTTAAAACGCAACAATGTTTTCAAACTATTTACATATACATCAGAGAACAAATAAATAAATTATCATAGAAATGAGGCCCAGTAGGCCAATTTAAAACGAAGGTTGCCTACAATATTCCCAATATGTACGTGGAGGCCTTCCAGGTCCTCCACAATTTGACCCATGTGGGCCATCAGTTCTGCTGCGGTGGGTGGTGGTGGAGGCCAATTGCCAGCTTCCTCAGTGGGTGCTGAAAGAAATCAGAAATTAAACATTACATACATGGATACATATTTCATCAAACAGATAGGATTTACTAGAGATGTTTACTGTTACATTACTTTCAAAACTTAGGCCTCTGGCCACAAAACCATTTGCACGCACATTAGACATTGAGAAGGCTTTCGAATCAATGTACTAAATTCTGGTGAGCCACGGGGAGAGGGCCATGTACAGGGTTGTCTTATCCAGCATTATTGGCCCCAGGTCTATGCACTACATGGGCCACTACCTATACAATCACTCACAGGAATTCCAACGATTTTGGTGTATATTAGATTTTATAAACAAGTCATTAATATACTGACGAGTTGACCAGGCTAGCGGCCACATTTTTTTGCCCAATGCCCTGCGTGCCCATGTGTTAAGATGGCTATGGCTGTGGTTTGAGTGTTTAATGCGCCTAAAATGTATAGGCAGATATTATAAGTGTTCAACCTGTGGCATTTAAGGCACCATTTAATCAACATATGTCACAGCAGGGATTATGTACAAGTATAATGCACATGGCAATCTTATATAACTATGTCCATCACTTAGCGCAAATACTTACAATCTTCCAACTCCACTGCCTCTTGGCTGCCCGATGTGGAGTCCGCTAAATCCTGGGGCTCCCGGTCAGCCTGCTCCTCGTCCTCCTCCACCGCTGCTGACACTGGCACCGGCACTGCCACCGCCTCCTCCTGCTCCTCCACTGCCATTGCCACTGGCACCGCCTCCTCCTCCTCCACTGCCACTGGCACCGCCTCCTCCTCCTCCTCCGACACTGCCACTGCCACTGGCACCGCATCCTCCTCCTCCTCCGATGACAGTGGCACTGCCACCGCCACTGGCTGCTGCTCCTCCTCCTCAGCTGCCTGCGCCTCGACCAATGCCCGGCGGCGTTGGCGGCGTTCCCAGCGTGCCCGGTCTGTTTGAAAAAAGGAAATATAAACAAAAGGACATGTTAACACAATCACCATTTGAAAAAACGTATAGTATTTAGACAATCAGGTGATCATACATATTTAATAAACTTTACATTGTCAGCAGGCATAAATATTTGCTACTAACAATGCAAGGAGGTAAACATGATGAACACAAAGCATTTCACATGACTTGTCAGCCCAGCACAGTGGTCTAGTGGTTAGCACGTCTGCCTCACAGCACTGGGGTCAGGAGTTCAACTCCCTGATGATAGTTTCATATGTGTGGAGTTTGGAGGCTTGCTCCATATTTGCATGTGTTGTCTACCACACTCCCCAAACATACTACTGGCCGCCTAATTAGGTTTTGTTCACATTTGGCCGTAGTATGTTTTTTTCATGTAGGTGCTTTTAAGTCATCAAACTCCCTTGGCCCTGGTCAATTAGTTCTCTCTTTACAGGACCACCGAATTAGTGGATGGAGGTCAAAAAGCTTTGAATGTTGAGTATACTTTGGAAATCACCCTTTGTTGGGAGTACCTTACAGTCTAAAAGAGTCTAAATAGGCAGTTAAGTAATGATTGATTAGCTATATCTAGCACACTATCTAATCTGTTTGCATCTTATGGGAGCTTGCAAAAATCAGTCTAAACACTAAGGTGTTTTGTCTTTGAAACGTGCCTTTTAAATCTTGACCCAATAATGACAACACATCTTCCACTCCAAAATGTTTTTAAGGTTAGACTAGCAAGTTACAGCACTCGGGTCAAGACTTAGAATGCCTGATTTCCTAAACCACACTTATTGGTAAAAATTGTCACACAAAAACATTTAGAGCAGTAAATGGATAGCACACAAATTTAGGACACAGGAGCCAAAGCTTATTGGGTGCACTGGAAGGGGCATGACCTTTATAGTGTGCTTGCACATTGTTATGTAGGCCATGTCAGGTGTTTAGGGTGAACATATTTACAAACATATAGGGCCTGATTCATGAAGGATCCTTAACTTGAGAAACTTCTTATTTCAGTCTCCTGGACAAAACCATGTTACAATGCAAGGGGTGCAAATTAGTAATCTGTTTTGACCATAAATTAAATACTGACTGTTTTTTCATGTAGCACACAAATATCAACTTTAAACTTCCGTGTACAAATAATCTATCAAGTATCTGTGTGCTAAATGAAAAAACAGTCAGTATTTAACTTATGTGCAAAACAGAACACTAATTTGCACCCCTTGCATTGTAACATGGTTTTGTCCAGGAGACTGAAATAAGAAGTTTCTCAAGTTAAGGATCCTTCATGAATCAGGACCATAGAGCAAATATATATATATATGTTGACTTTTTTTTGCGATTAGTAGAGAACTCACTTATTCTGATCTCCCTACGGAGCTCCTCCAGAAGCTGGGGCTGGCGGCGCCGGAGATCGCTCCACCGCCGTTGGAGCTGAACGGTGCTCCGCCAAATGTTGTATCGAAGGCGGAGGTGTCTGCGGACCCTTTGATAGGCCCGCACCTTCACCTCGTTGGACACATACCGTCCAGAGGGTACATTGTCCATACCCTCTGCAAGGACTCTCAGCTCTCGCCTGCTGAAAATTGCAGCCCTCATTTTGGTATAATGTCTATAACACAAAATGGGGGCCTCTGCGTTCCGATTGGTTCGCTGAGCACGTATGGGCGTGCTCACGTCACACGCGGAGCTTTCACACACCTGTGTTGTGACTCTGATTGTCTCTCCCACCAAGAACATGGCGGGCGCCTGCACTGAGACGAGTACAGTGTGCTCCGCAATTAGGAAGAAGAGTGTACACCTGGTTTATTAATTCAACACTCCATTTAAACCCACCTGTGCTTTGGTCTAGTGCCTGTTCATTCGCTTTTTAGCCTGGATAGAGCACAGTCAAGATTTCATTACATTTGGATGATTGGTCTAAGAAGCCAACAACAAACAGTAAGTACCAAACTAAATCAGAGATTGAAAGATTTTATTATTTTTTGTGTTCTCCTAAAGTTTTCTGCCTACAGTATGCTAAGTTCTTTTGAAACTTATCCATAATCAAATTAGGAGGTTAGCTTTGTTTACCACATTACCTTTTCTTGCTTATAAAAATTATTATTTTTTTTTTTTTCGCAGGCCATACCACGCATTACCCAGTTGACTATCAAAATATTTTTTGTCTTTTGTGCCAAACTTTGGAGAAAAGTAAGTATAAGAATTTATCTGAAATTTCTGGATAGTTCAAAAATATTTTTATCTCCTAATGTAGTAAACTGTTTGCTCTGCAATATGTGTGGCCGGAATGTAAAAAAAACTGGTAAGCAAAGGGCCCCTGGCCTCACATTTACCATGTAAAGTTTTCAATAGTAGCCTACAGTATGCTAAGTTCTTTTGAAACTTATCCTTGTTCAAGGGCATAATAACTAGCTCATTGCATTGATGGACACATGGGTCCAAATGTATACACTTATTTTGCCCACATACCTCCACAATTGCATTTGGAGTACACACTTAAGTGTGTTGCTGGCTGATTTGTAACCAAATATTAATAATAATTACACAATATAGGGTTTGCAACTGAGTGATATCCTTCATTTTGGTGTGTTGCTAACCTGTAAACCAATGTTATGGTTTGAAAAGTGAAGAGTAGTAGTAGTAGTAGGAGAATGTTGCTATAGTATTTGACTAATATGTCAGTCAAAATGCAGTGGTCAAACTAAATGGCCGTTAAATAGACAAACCACAATGTTTATTATAATAAGGGGCATGTGTTTTAGACCTAGTTAGAAGTTTGTGAAATTGTACCTTATGTAGGGGGGGAATGTGCTTAGATTCTGTATCACCACCTGACTCTGTGCATTGCCTATAAAGACACAACTTATCTTTGAAATAGGAATATGTCTGATGCTGGCCCAAGTAATGTGGAGGCACCAGGGCTGCCAACTAGGCGTAAAAACAATTTCATAGAGGAGGAGCTGGAGGTGCTGGTAGAAGGGGTTCTGGCGAGGTTCCACAGTGGGAACCGCCAAATAACCGGACGCGAGCGCCAAACCCATTGGCAGGAAATCACAAGGCTCATAAATGAAATATCTCCGTATGAGCGTACAAAGGTTGAAGTACAGAAAAGGTACGAATTAAATTTAAAAATAATAGCCCTATTTAACTTTACTGACTGTGTGTATTTGTCAAATAATATATATAGATATCGCTAGAGATAAATATGGATATTGTGACATAGTAGCATTAGTCACCTGTGAGGTGAAACCACCTTGTGACTCCAATGCATTTGTTGATCAGGCCCTTTGTTTTCAGAAACTAACACCATGGCCCTTGGTCACATTGACATAATATGTTTACCACATTATACGCGCTTCAAAAGAGCAAAATCTGTACTACTGTATGTGAAGGTTAAATTGTTGTGATTAGCAAACGTGCAATGTATTTTATTGAAAAATGTGTCATTTTGAGTTGAAGGTACTATGTGAGGCAATAATGTTTGTCTATTCCACAGATGGGCAGACTATAAAGGACGCCTGAAAGCGAAGCTTGTTGAGATTCACAGGCATGCTCAAGGCACTGGTGGGGGGCCTCGACTACGTACTATTTTAACACCCCTCGAGGAGCGGACGAGGGCTGCAATAGCCCTGGTGGAGATAGTTGGGGTGGGCGACATAGACACTGGCTCTAGCCCACCCCGAACAGGAGAGGCCGCTCCACTAGGTACATGATGAGTTTGCTTACTTAATGTCTGTAAAGCTTTGTATCTGTCTGAGTAAAAGTGTCAACTCTCAGGATGTGTGTGTGAAGGTAAACTTTAATTGCACAATGTGTTTGCCTATCACATAGTAGGAAATGAAATTTACACACTGAAGACAAATGGTCTCAATATGTAGGGCTCATCCTAAAATGTCAGACCATAAGTGGGAATGTTTGTATTTGGGGAGCGGAAAGGGCTGCTAGCACATTCAAGGGAAGCTGACACTTTACCAATGCTACATCACGCGTTGTAAGATGTTTTTGCCAATATAATATCGCACCTTACTCATTGATTCTAATTACTTTATTTTACTTATTATCTCTCTACAGCATGTGAGCAGCAGGCGCCTGCTTCACCAGTGGATGATGAAGTTGCCCGTGATGTGGAGGAGCCTCAGCTGCCTCCAGCTGAATATGTAAGGCAGCGGACACTCGCACGCGCAGCCGAAAATCTTAAAGACGTCACTCTTGCACAGAATGTTCACCTGTCACAAATATCAAGCACTGTCCAACACACGGATCAGCGAATCGCCTGTCTCACTAACACACTCTCCGATTTCATGAGCACACACACCTCTTTACTGACGACACTCGCCACCAAAATGGATAATTTAAATACTTCAGTGACAAATATTGCAACACTCCTGGGTGATATCTTGCATGTCCACTCCCAACGCACCTCCGGCACAATCCCTTCACCCAGCTCAGATTATTTGTTCGGCAGCCCCCATACCCAGTTGTCTGTCGCCTCCGCCCTCCCTGATGTGTCTGTCGCCTCCGCCCTCCCTGACCCCGAACTATGTCGTCTTATGTGTTTAGCCTTTGCTCGTGGCTATGGCCAATCCCCTGTTGTGCCCACTTCCCCATCGCCTGTCGTGGCCCCATCCCCATCCCCTGACCCTGCACCTTCACCTCGTCGGACACAACCCGCTTGCCTTGCCCCATTGCCTGGTTCCTCTGACTCCTCTACATCACGGGTGACAAGAAGTCGGAGTAGGGGAGCCTCCCGTCCAACCGGCTTTAAAAAAACACGGAAAAAATAATTTGTATTGTTTTAACCTAATAAATATAGTTTAATATATGACGAAAATATGTATATTTTTTTTTTTTGTAATAAAAAAATTCCTACTACTGAAATGTCTATTTCTTTTGTACGGCAGATTCCATAATGTTTTTTGTAATAACAATGCTTGTTATCAAGTCTAACCATAGTATAATCTCCAAACAAACTGGCTGATTCATTAACGTATTCAAACAAATATGTATCTAATATCAGTGTGCTGACCAAAACCATGCCATGGCCCTGATTGAGTAATGAACCTAGATGTCAAGGATACATATTTCTGAATGGTGCTCAAAAGCCTTTTAAAATGCAAGTGGAACAAATTAGCAATAGGTTTAGAGCACGAAAATAAAAAAATGTCTGTATCCTAATGTAACGCACAAATACTTGATAGCTTATTTGTAGACTGAAATGTTCATGTCAGGTAGGACCTCTCCTACCCCAAAATTACATCTCCAATGACATTTTTGGTTTACATCCCCCTCCAAACTGACATGCTTTGCCCTTGCTTAGTTACTTTGCCTTACCTTTCCAGAATGAATCTGGCCCATGGTTTGCTGAAGAAGACTTAAACAAGAAGTGTATCAAGGTAAGCTTCTTAATGCTTTTGCCACAGTGTTTCTTTATTTGCCTGACTAAATAATTGCAAACACAACGTGCAACTACAGTGCCCCTTTAGAGGTAGGGCAAATCATTCTGTCAAGAAAGTATTGCATTTGCAAACTGTAACCTGACACAAAGGAGCCACAAAAGACAGGTGTAAAGGTAACCCAAATACATTTTAAATTTTTTTTTCCCATGATGGCACAGGACAAATATTGTTAACTACTATTTTGTACAGGTAAGAATCTGTGCTAATTCTAAAAATCTAATAAGGGATTTGTATTTAAGATTAGTGCTAATGCACAGTGTGTGGTACACTGGACGTCATTTAGCATAACAGTTATTTACATGTAACCTCATGACCTTATTGCACTAAGCACATATAGGTTGGGTCTCACATTTGGATCTTAGGTGCACTTACCCCATCAGCCGCTGTCATATCACGGCTACCTGGGTGCCTTCTGGTCGTCAGCAACATTCCCGTCCTCCACAGCTCCGTTTGTAATCAAACACACACTGTTTGTTCTGCTGCATGTGCACAGGCATCTTGGATGCAGTCAGGTGATCATTCCAGATCAACCAGATTCAGCACCTGTGATCCCATTAAGTGCTCAGCCAATAGTTGCTTGGGACAAACTATTTAAAGCTGCTGCTGTGATCTGTTCATTGCCTGAACAACACACTTCTCTCCAGTGGATAGTTATTGGCCCCAGTGTTTCTGGCTGCATTACAAAATCAGTGTTTGTGTCCACATTCTCAGACTGCTCATTCCCCTGCTAGATTGGACAATCAGCAAGAACATGAGCAGGAAGATCATCCAGGCTGCTCTGTTCAGATTCAGACCTGCTGCAGGTAATCCCAAGGGTCCCTGATTCAGATCAAGAAATACAGACTAACGTGACAGTTTGACACACTATAAGGGTGTATGTAGTGCTGTGTGTCTGACTAATCATGTAAGACGCAAATGAAAAAGCTTGGAGTATAGATATGGTTTGGTCAGGCAAAGAAGCACACTCTGTAATACAAGTAAGTAGACTCCAAGAGGTAGTTTGTCCACCAAACTCCTCTATCCTGTAAAGACTTTTCCAAACTCTATGATCTGATCCCCCCAATCCATGATAGTTTAAACCAATCTGGAACCTTGAATACATTATTATAACAAACAGACCCTAGAGTTTCTTACGTAATGTACACTGATACATTCATTGTTAAAGTGGGCACGTCACTTGGATTTGGCTCCCTTCCAGTTTTGGAAAACATTTATGCAAGGCCAAGCAATTTTATATAACGGGCAACATATTATCATTTGAAGCTTGGTATGTTGTGATTTCTTGCCAATACAGACACAGGTACCCATTGCACACGTTCACCCTCTATAAGCCAAAAAAACTGGATGCCTCACCTAACAATGTAAACATCAACAATATCTACCAGACATTAATCCCTCAAAATACTGTGTGCTCGGCCCAACACTCTTGGATTAGATCAGGGGTGGGCAAACCTGTCCTCAAGGGCCATATCCAGTTCATGTTTTTAGGATTTCTGTCTGTAGAAACAGGTGGGATAATTACTGACCCAGCCAAATAGATTAACTCAGCTGTACATGATTAAAGAAATCCAAAAAACATGAACTGGATATGGCCCTTGAGGACAGGTTTGCCCACCCCTGGATTAGATGGTGGTAAAGGAATTTGAACATGGACCCATCATCCTAAAGGGAGGATATCTGTACATTAAGGCTTTGTACTTCCCTTGCCCAAGGCATGGACAGATGCTGCAAATGATTGTTAACATTGACTAGCATGTTTAAACAGACATAGGTGGTATAACGACACACACTTTGAAGAGAAACAAAGGTGGAATGTTAATTTGTCACTACTTTCAGAGGGCAAGCTACATGAAAATGGTATTGAGAATAAATTTCACATTTCTACACCACAATAACATTGGAGACCTACATTATCAGGTTCAGCAAACATATCAAGTGACTGCTGCCTAACAATGGGTAATCAGACTAATGTAACTAGTTCTCATGTGGAGTATCTATGTTGGCTGTAAGTTTACATATAGGTGCCTTGACCAATTAGCAAACTAGGGGCCTGATTCATTAAGGATCTTATCTGTCTTTTTTTGCTTATCTTAAGCTAATCCACTCTGTTCATGCTCAGAAAAGGGAGATAAGAAGCAAAATCCACTACATAAGTGACGAATTTCTTACGCTAGGATGAAAATCCATCTTTGCTTCACTCTTATCTCCCCGTTTCTTCGTAACAATAAGCATCTTACCTTTTGCACAAGATAAGAAGATTACTAATGATTCAGGCCCTAGGTGATGGTATTATGGCCTTGTAGCAAGACTCCACTAGCTTAGTGCCCTAATGCATTCCCCATAATTGTTAGTGTGGGGTTTGTGTCTGGCATGTGGGTGTTGGAACACTTTGAAACAAAGTGCCACTAGCACAAGCGAAAAATATTGTTATCCCATTTGGCCAAGGGCCAAAAGTTGGTAGTGTGTGACCTGACACTGCTAACATTTTTGCTTTCTTTATATACATTTACCTGTAATGTGATGCCTATATTCCTACACACATCACATGTTCGCTCTAAAAGCTGAAAGTGTCCAAACAATTTACTACTAAGCACCAAACACACATACAAACCTCCACACTATAGCCATTTTCTAAAACTATACATTTACCCCATTGAGCGTGTTTGTAGGCTATGGTGTATCTGTGGCAAAGGAGAAAATAACCACACCTAGATTTCATATATTCATTTAAAATAAAACCTGTTCCACAATAGTTTTGAAAGCACTACACATGGATTTATGGGTATTTAAATATTAATCGGTGCACTGTAGTAATGGTACAAAATGGCATGACAACTGATTGCTGACACATTTGCAGCATAGGCTAGATTTATTACATATATGAATCCAAACGTGCTAACAAAGCAAACAAGGTAATGGTCTGTGTGTGTAAAAATTCCTTGGATTAAGAGATGACAATCTGGCCAGACTGAAGAGAGACATAAGCAGGCTTGGAGCTCTGGAGAAATTCAACAACATGTAGTGAGACACGAATTGCACAAATCCAAAATCCACGCCAACACACCCTGTTGAACGAAAGGCAACAAATTAATATGGCAATATTAGCTCAGACAACTTGCATTTTGATATCAAGAGATTGAGCAATGTATTGGCATGTGTAAAAAAGCCGGTAATATTATAGTGTATAATAATGGCTTGTGTGTTTAGACTATACCTAGGATTCTGCATGCACTATTTGACTTAATTTGAAACACCAAACCCATATGTTACATAGCTAGCATCTGCCCATATGTTTTGTTTGTGCAACCACACATTGCAGGCTTAGTAATGACGACATTATTGTATGGAGCACACTCACTGGCCAATCACATTTTAGTGCAGATAGCACTATACTACTTACATTTGACAACACCCTTCACCATGGCAACATCCACCAACTCCAAAAGGAAGTGCAATGGCAGAAAAGCCAGCACTGCAGGCCAAGTGTTATCTAAAGGCTGTAGATATAAGAAAAACAAATAAAGTGTCAATAATGTGCACTTCTCAACACTATATGTGCTGATCAATAAACTGTAGAAAAACCAAACATCAATTATGTTGCCACATTAGGCTGTTGATTTAAACTACCCCATTAACGTGCATTTAGCTAAAGACATTAAGGCTAAACTTGGAGGCATGAAGCTATACTTTCTACACACATTGTAAAAGGTAAAATACAGGTAGCCATGGTTTTTCCCCTATTATTACACATATAAACCATTTCAGTAACACACCAGACCATGTCTATTCATATTCCCATTTTGAATTACCATACCTTAGATAATCAACCCTTGACTAAGCTTGCACATGATTTGACCACTGATCTTTTAAATGTGAAGATATTTATGTTTTGTTCCAAAAAAAAAATAAAAAAAAATAAAACATTGACCCCTTACATTGTAACATGCTTTGTCCACTAGAACATTTACTTATTTTTTATCCTTTGCTCTCCTTAATGACTCAAGCACAGAGTGTTAATGTGTCTTTAAGGTAGGGTCTGAAAAACCACACTTCAAATAAAAGGTATTAGAAAAAGAAAAGAGAAAAAAAAACAAAAAACAGTATGAACATTCTTAATGCAAAGTATTTTAACAAGGGGTATGTAATAAAATAATATCTGGTTTCTACTTACCACACACACAGACAAATGTGGAATGTCAATAAGCAATCACTAGACACCCAAAAAACACAATCCAGGACCAAGATCTGTGGAGGGGAGGGTAAACAGGTACAAAATAAATCAATATAGATGGATAATCTTTATGTGTGTCACTACAGTCGAGAGGTATCTATGCAGAGACACATCCCAAGTCTACACAGTTGCCTCAATATTCAAACTCTGCAGCTAATTAAAGACTTTTCCACTAACCTTCAACATAAAAATCTTAACCATTATGACCTTTCAGCATCATTGTCTATCTGTATCTCACCAATATCTTTTCCTACAAATAAACATGAGTGTTGAGCAAGGTACAGCAATAAACTGCAGAGATTATGAAACATTTCACCATTAAGGGCTACTTACCCAGAATTGTGAATCTCCCAACAACACAGAAGGCCAAGCAAGGTCTTTTTAAGTAACACTGTAATTAGTGAATTAAATGCAGGTGAGTAGGCCGGAGAGTATGCCGGACACGTCATTAGGAGCACGCAGGTGCGTTCTAATTAGCCAAGTGTGGTTTTGTGTAAAAGTGACCTGACATGTGAGCAACGTTTATTTTCTGTAGGTAAGTAGAGATTATAACGATTATTACAGATGTCATTAATGAGCTAAGCTGTTAGTGTTGTGGCAATAGTATGGTTAAAATAGTTTTAAGTACAATTCTATGAGGTATGATTCATTTGCATGTGCTACATTTAGATGTGCCACGATAGTGTAGTGGTTATGTATTTCACCCCCCAATACTAAGTGCAGAAGTTCAAGGCCCCAGGTCAACCCTAAGCACCAAGTGAGTTAATAAAACACATTATTAAGCATACTCCTAAAAGTAAAAAACTATATGCAACTGCTTGTATTTAGCGTAAGATTTGCAAACGCGCTTAATTCGCGTTTGTTTGGTGACGTTTTTGCAGCTCCTGCTGCTTTAGTAAAACAGTGTTTTTATTAATGTGTGTGTTTATCTAGGGATAATATTTTAATACCACGTTATCCATCATGCTGTTCATATTAATTGCAACATGGCCAATTTATCAGGTCTAAGACAGTCATTCAGCTGTGCTAACTAGTTAATGTGCAGTTTGGTGTTGGTGTTTCAATGTGAAGTATAACTCAGTGAATAAAGAAATGAGCTTGCAACAACAAGGTAATGAGTTTGAACCCTGAATGATGCGTGTATGTGGCTAACCTTGGTATATTTACAAGTTTGATGGTATTTATTCCACTCTGTGACTTAGTATATGTTTTGGTGTGTAAGATGGCTATATGTAATGTTCAACAGTGTTATCAGCTACAACACAGCAAAGCAGTTGTTGGCAAAGACTTTGGATTTCAAAGACATAGGAATTCTGTACTGGCAACAGTGGAAAAAGCTAAGTGCTCCACAAAATCAAATTGTAGAAATGGGAGCAATAAATGTTCTATTTTTGATTTGTATTTATCAACATGGATATATTTCGATATGCATAAATTGTGACTCTGCATGCACCAAATCTTTCTGGGTATAATATTTCCAAGTATTGGCATTTTTCCCCATGTTTTAAGGGAAACAACTTATGCTAGAAGTTGCTGGTCATCTTTAATTTGTATTCTATTCCCTTGACATCACCACTTGTACAGTGGTGTAGCAGTTAGGCAATCCACCTTGCCAGCTTGCTACATGGGTTCGAGTCCTCACCAGCCCTCGGCTCTTAGGGATCATTAATATCCTTAGACAATTTGTGTTGCTGGTAAAAGTGTCCCTGTGGTAATAGTACACTTGTTTTAAATTTGCATAAATCATGTGTGTAAAACCCTAAAATATATTTTCGAGTTATTATATGTCTATTAATATTATTTGTTATTGCAAACGCACCATCACCAACTGTCAAATCAGGCATGTAACATATTGAGACTAATGATATTGGTAATTGTTCAGAATGGTTGGAGATTTATCATAAATATTTATGACAAAGTCTATTGTTTGGGAGACATTTTACATAAAATGAAATAATTACCCATGCAGTGTGCACAACAATTCCGGCAGTGGAATGAATGTGGAATGCACTGAGGCAACCATTCCGGCAGCCGGAATGAATGTGGAATGCACTGAGGCAACCATTCCGGCAGTGGAATGAATGTGGAATGCACTGAGGCAGCCATTCCGGCAGTGGAATGAATGTGGAATGCACTGAGGCAACCATTCCGGCAGCCGGAATGAATGTGGAATGCACTGAGGCAACCATTCCGGCAGTGGAATGAATGTGGAATGCACTGAGGCAACCATTCCGGCAGTGGAATGAATGTGGAATGCACTGAGGCAACCATTCCGGCAGCCGGAATGAATGTGGAATGCACTGAGGCAACCATTCCGGCAGTGGAATGAATGTGGAATGCACTGAGGCAACCATTCCGGCAGCCGGAATGAATGTGGAATGCACTGAGGCAACCATTCCGGCAGCCGGAATGCACTGTGACCTGGATTCTCCCCATAATGCTGAGGAGATATGTGGCTAGCAGTGTACAGGCCTATAAAAGGCAGTCCTCTTTACTGAAGAGGCAGTAAGCAGCAGAGGGCGCTATTTCCAGCTAACTAATTCCGGCATTCCGGCAGTCCCGGATTGAGGCCAAAGGGCCAAAATAACATCAAACATGTTGCACTTGCGAATTGCATTGATTAGAAAGGGGTATTTAAAGCAAAACAAGCTTAATTTACACAAACATACTAATGGAACATTTGTAAGATATGTAAAAGCTCAATAAAAAAAAAAAATTTAAAAAAATTTTTTTTTGCCACAGGCAGTCTGTATTGATATGTATGTATGTTGTGCATATTTCGTTTTGCATTTTAAACGCAAAAGATGCTCCTAAAGGCGTTTAATAGTGGTTTTAGCTAGCTGTATTGGAGTTAAACATGACCCTGGCCTTCCTTAACTTTTGTGAAAGATTTGAGACAGGAGTGACGTCAGTTTCACTCATCTGGGCAGAGGGAACGCCTACTATTCTCAAGTGAAAAAGCATAACGCCTACTTTACTCAAGTACTATCTCATCTCCGCCCAGTCCGCGCCTACTCTCCGCCCATTCCCAGCCATATGTTCTCAAGTGGTCAGCAGTCATCTCAAATCTATTTGCGTTGGAGTTTGAGATTGAGTCGCCTTTTGAGAGCTGTATCTGCCGTGCTTGAGTAGCGTATGTAGTGTTTTGCGCTGCTTAAGCTTCGTTTCGCGCATGCGCAGAGCCATTTAGCAGATGCGTATGCGTTTGCGAATTTTGATGAATCGGGCCCCGGGTCTTCTTCAGAGGTATGGGCGTTGCCCTTTATGACGGCTACCGTCTTGGGTAACTGTATCGCTGTCAAAAGTCCTTTTATGTGTTGTGAGTGGGCCACTGGCGTACCTGCTGCTGTCGTAAAGTTTCTAAGACGCCAAAGGGCCCCAAAATCGTGCACTACCCCGAAGGCGTACCTAGAGTCAGTAAATATATTAGCTGATTTACCTTCTGCCAACTCACACGCTCTCCTTAATGCTACTAGTTCCGCCACTTGGGCTGAGTGAGGTGGGCCAAGGGGTTCAGCTTCTACCACATCCTGATCGTCTACAACAGCGTAACCAGTACATAGCTCTCCCGTCTCTGTCTGTCTATGACTACTCCCATCTGTATAAAACGTAAAATCAACATTTTCTAAGGGGGAATCACGTATGTCGGGCCTTGCAGTAAAGGTCTGGTTCAGGTGTTCCATACAATCATGCGTATCAGTACTCTTGCCTAACTCATCATCAACCAGGGTCTCCTCACCTCCCACCCTTTGTGTTTCTAGAGACACATATGGAAGGTATGTAGCTGGATTTAAGGTGCTACATCGTTTGATGGTGATGTTTGAGGGTGCCATCAGAGCTAGTTCCCACTTTGTGAATCTAGCTGAAGAAACATGTCTGGTTTGAGCTGAATTTAATAGAGCTGATACAGCATGGGTTGTATAGACATTTGAATTATGTCCTAATACTACGTCCTCACTCTTACTTACCAGAAGAGCAGTTGCTGCTACACTTCTGAGACATGTTGGGAGTGATCTTGCCACAGTGTCCAATTGTGCACTGTAGTATGCTACCGGTCTGCTAGCATCACCATGTTTCTGTGTGAGAACACCTGCTGCACAACCATCAGCTTCCATACAGTATAGTTCAAAAGGCTTTTCATAATCAGGTATTCCCAATGCAGGTGCTCTAGTCAGACTATCTTTGAGATTAAAGAACGCTTGCTCTGACTCTTCTGTGTGTACGACACGTACTGGTTTCGAGGAAGAGACTAGCTCTTGCAATGGTAATGCCAGAATAGAAAAACCTGGGATACAGGATCTACAGTATCCACACATCCCCAAGAAGGTACGAATTTGCTTCTGGCTTTGCGGCAGAGTCATGTGTTGTATGGCCTCAATTCTGTCAGTCGTCAGATGTCTTAGCCCCTGGGTGAGACAGTGCCCTAAGTATTTGACCTTAGTCTGACATGGCTGTAACTTGTCCTTTGCCACCTTGTGCCCTGTTTGTGAGAGATGGAGCAACAACAATTTAGTATCATGTAAACATGACATAAAAGAATCAGAGCACAGCAACAAATCGTCCACATATTGAATTAGAACAGACCCATTGCAGGGTTGCAAACAGTCATGCAAGGCTTGGGAGAAAATACTGGGGCTGTCAATGAACCCCTGGGGAAGTCTGGTCCATGTGTATTGCACTCCCAGGTAGGAGAATGCAAATAGGTATTGGCAGTCAGGGTGAAGAGGGACTGAGAAGAAAGTAGAACATAGATCAATGACAGTAAAATGACTAGCAGACGGTGGAATTTGCATGAGAATGACAGCTGGATTCGGCACTACGAGGAATTCGCTCTGAACAACTTTAATAATTCCCCTTAAGTCCTGGACTAATCTATAGCCCCTCCCCCCACTCTTCTTCACAGGGAAAATGGGACTATTTGCTGTGCTCGATGTTCGAATTAAAATCCCTTGTTGCAACAGCCTTTCAATAACAGGATATACCCCTAATATCACCTCCAGTTTCAATGGGTACTGTGGGATTTTTGGAGCTATCCTACCACTTTTTAGATTTACCATGACAGGGGCTACGTTTGCCATCAATCCAGTGTCCTGTCCATCTCTGGTCCATAGTGAACCCGGTATTTCCAGCAACATCCCCTTTACTTGAGATGGACAACGGTAGAGTGCAACATTAACCTTTGAGGGGTGTCCAATATATCCTGTATCTCATGCGCGACCTTCTCTGGTATATCTAAGAACACACCATCTGAAGTACAGTATATGACACATCCCATTTTACATAACAAGTCTCTCCCTAGCAAGTTAGTAGGAGCCGCTGCAGCTAAGAGAAATGAATGCTTAGTATGCAGGGGCCCGATAGTAACTTCAGTGGGTTTAGTTAGAGTATAATGTAACACTCCTCCCGTTACCCCCATAGCTGGAATAGTTTTACTGGTCACCTGTAGATTAAAAGGAGAGGTTATCACAGATCTGGCCGCCCCTGTATCTACAAGAAAAGTTTGCTTCCTACTAGCTATGTCAACTATCATTGTTGGTTCTTCTCTCAGACTCTCAGTTAACCTCACTGGCTGTAGACTACAGGTATGACCTGACCCCTAGCGCTCACTATTGCTTTACTGCGCAGTATTTGCTGCTGTAATATGCGGGGGCAGGTGTGAGTCTTCTAATCTATGTTAATCCCTCCTTGGAGGATATCTATGCGACCCTTCATTAGGATTATATCTTCCCTTAGTAAAATCTTTCCTCATATGTCCTTCTTCTTTGCAATTATAACATCTCAACATTCTGCCTTTCCTGTTATGTGGGTTATAGGCTGGTGGTCGTGTATGCATTCCCTCTAATGCTTGTATACTCACCGTCATCAACTTGTCACTCTTTTCTTCCTTTTTCCTAAAGATATTTTTATCATGCTCCACAGCAGACTCCCTAAGGGAATCTACCGTGATGCCTCTCCAATTAGGTAATGAGGTTTGTACTCTGTTTTTTTTTTTTAACTGAAATAAAGTTTATTGAATTTTCTAAGATAATTGCAAAGGATACAAAAAAAAAAGAAATGGGAAAGGGAAGAACATAAAGGGGATAGGGGTACATAGTGGGGACGAAACACAACAATATGTCATAAAACACCAGCAATCTAGACATGTATCACTTTGTAGTATTTAAATTTAATTATAGTCAGTTGACAAGTAAAACTAAAGATTGGCATCTAAACATAAGTCACTTTAACTTTACAATACGGAGACTAGTCCATTCCATCCTTGTACCTAGGCTCAAAAGCAAATATTTCTTAGATTAAGGCACGAGCCACTGAGTCGGAGATATTCAGCCTATGGGGGGACTGGGATGGGGCCCCACCTCCGTCTGTGACGTAATTATGCCAGCTACGCCATTTCACTAATGGGGAAGTAGCTGCCGTGGAATACGGAACTCCTAGGGTCTCCATCTCAAAGCTGAAGTTCACTTTAGATATCACCTTAGCCAAAGACGGGGGAGACAGTTGTTTCCAGGCCTGAGCTATAGCAGCTCTGGTTGCAATGAGCACTTGGCCCATCACGTACCTGTTCCAGGAGGGAACGGAGGGGGGATAACTGGAAAACCTCTAACCACAGGGGTTGTAGGACTGGGAATGCCCAAAAAATATGTAATATATCCCCTCTCTCAGTGCAATTACGCCAACATGTCGGGGGTACAGAGGGCCAAATTTTGTGCAGTTTCTCAGGGGTCACTTACAATCTATTCAGAAGCTTCACCAACATTTCAGTATGATTAAGGCATTTAGACATTGAAAAATACGTTCCCATTCCTCCTCCGTGAATACTACCTGGAGATCTACCTCCCTTTGGAGTTGAATTTTTGATTTGGTGATAACGACTTGCGAAGTTAAAATATTATACCAGGTAGTTATGCTAGCTTTGTTGTTACTCTTTGTCAGGTTTACCTGATATATAGCCGGGGGGGAACCTATGACTATACCTCTGAATGAGGGATCTGACAGCCAGTGTCTAAGCTGAAGAAATTTATAAAAGTCGCTTTTCGGCAAATGATATTGTTCACTCAACTGAGAAAAGGAGGAAAGTGTACCTGAATTAAACAATTGGCCTAAAGTCAGAATCCCCCTAGATACCCATCCCGACAGGTTTAAGTCAGGAATATGTTTTGATGCTGCATGTATTGAGACATTTTCCGTGGGTCGAGCAAAACCCTCAGGGCCTTCACACAATCGGTCTCAGACTATCAAGGCGTCCCTGGTGAGAGCGGGCAGGTTATGGGCTTGCGGTCTCCATTCCCGAGGAGCCCAAACTAGATCAACTAAAGGGAAATCAGGATTCCAAGCCTTTTCCAGGCCCACCCTTGGCTTCCCACACCCTGGGAGGAACCAATCACGCATCTGAGAGAGTAAACAAGCATCATGGTATTTTCCCAGGTCGGGGAGGGCCAACCCCCCCTGTGCTTTCCTCCTAACCATACGCTGCAAGGCCATCCGAGGTGGCCTAGCCTTCCACACATATGTCCTCATAACCTTGACTAGTTTATTTAACAGGCGCTGTGGGAGATGGAATGGGAGCATCCGGAACAAGTACATCATCTTTGGGAGGAGCATCATTTTGAATTCCGATATTCTCCCCAGCCAGGAGACCTCATAGCACATCCATGAAGTAGTTAAGGACTGGAGTTGGTCAAGTAATAAAGAGAAATTCTTATCTATCAAACTATCAAGATGTGGGGTAACCTGAATACCTAAGTACGAAATTTCTGTGGATTTCCATATATAGGGATATTTGTCTTTCAACTTCTGTAATCTCTTCTGCGGAATGTTAATGGGAAGAGCCTCCGTTTTGGAAGTATTCAATTTATACAGAGAGGCTGCGCTAAATTGGGCTAGAAGTGTATGGATGGCAGGTAGCGAGGTCTCCGGGCTGGCAATGAATAATAGGACATCATCTGCACATAAGCATAACTTGTGGGCTTCTTCTTCCACAACCACTCCCACACACTCCTGAACAATTCTCACTTTAGCGGCCAGTGGTTCAATAGCCATGAGGTATATGAGAGGACACAAAGGGCATCCTTGACGGGTGCCATTAGAAAATTATCAGACAAAAACCCATCGCTAAATACTCGCGCCGATGGTTTGACATACAGCGCCAGGATAGAACTCAGGATCTCCCCGGCCAGCCCCATACACTCCAAAACCTTTGTCATATACATCCAGTGGAGTCTGTCGAACGCTTTTTCAGCGTCCAATGAAAGCAAGAGCAGTGCATCCCCCTTCAAGTGGGTCTGCTCTATAATGTGAAAAATACACCTTGAGTTGTCTGGGGCTTGTCTGCCGCTGCCAAACCCCACCTGGTCTGGAAGGATCAACGTGGGGATAACCGGGGAAAGCCTGTTAGCGATGAGTTTAGCAAAGATCTTAATGTCCGAATTCAGTAGGGCTATAGGCCTATAATTTTTACAATCTGTAGGGTCCTTGGGAATTACAATTATATGGGATTCCAGCATTTCAGGAGGAAATTTCCCTACTGCTGTACCTGCATTAAATAGTTGCTCCAAAATGGGCACTAAATCTTCATGGAAGGTGGTAAAAAAGTTATTAGTGTTGTACTCTGGTTTTTAAATTTTCCCTAAGACCATCCATTAGTACTCCTACAGCTACTTCCCTGTGATGTGGGTCCTCACCTATGTTTGATATCCCAGTGAACCGTGTTATCGCTGCTATAGCTCTACTAAAGTAATCTGATGCTGTTTCACTATCTTTTTGTTTTATGGTGAAAATCTTACTCCAATTCGCTACTACTGGAAAATAGATGGCTAAATGTTTGACAATCTGTTCTATATTCTCTTGATTAATCTCATCTGTCAAGGTGTCGTCTTCCTCCAACGAACAATCTTTAATAAATTGTTGTACGTTAGTATTGGGAGGAAGACACGCCCTCAACACTACACGCCAATCCTTATCGGTTGGTTCGTGTGCATTTCCCAAGTCTTTAACAAAATTCTGACACTTAGCCAACTCTTTTCTAGGATCTGGGAATTCAGTCATAATGGAACGTAATTCTGATCTAGTCCAGGGACAATGCATTGTAACATTCTTTAAAGGAACTACACCATCCTTATCCGCCTTCCCATTGAGAACTGATATTGTGCGGACTGGATACGTACCCACTGGTTCACTATCTTCAGGGTTAGCTACTTCAGTACTTTGAATATTGTCTCTCCCAGTGGTCACACTACTCTCACCTATCTCAGCCATTGCCCCCTTTCCATACTTATGCTGAACCTCTAACATATTAACAGCATGGACAATGACTGAAATTACCATGGGTTCATCCTCTTCTTCAGAAACACTAGCTTTAAACTGACTTAAAACAGGATATAACTTAGCAATTTCCCTTTTTTATTTTTAATAACGGCTGTACTTACTCCCCCCACCACATAGGGTGGCGGAGGCGCGCTTATGCTGAGCTCTCCACGCTTCTCCACGCCTACTTCCGCTGTGCACCCGCTGCTCTGCCACGTGTTGCTTTCCATTTGCCACAATTTTAAACAGTCATTATGTTTATTTCTCACTTTTGTTGACCTAATCAACCACACTTTATCTTTTACGTTATTTAGCACCTCTGCATTAAAACTTTGTATTGTTGGGAAAGGCCTAACACAATCTTTGGTCATCTTGAGCCACGTGTCGCAATACGCAGTTGCCTATGCACCATATTTCTTACACATGAGAAATCTCGCTGAACCAATAGGCCCTTCCTTAGGCAGTACCTCGGCCATCTCTAGCGTCTGCTTAGCACCCATGTTGAACAATAGGGTCCCAGTAATATCACAATATCCTGCCACAAAAATAGGGTTCCAGAAATATCACAATATCCTGCCACTAATTTCAACACTCTGCTACCCAAAATCTACCGCTAGAGATATTTTACTGGCCCGTGAACGTATTTGCTACCAGCCGCGTCCACTCGCTTCCTCTCGTATTTAACGAGGACCCCTAATACAGAAATATCAATGCGGACTAAAGGGTTATCAGCTCCTCGATTACCCCTGACTCTCCAACAAAATCTGTTGAGTTTATTACGCCTGGCAGCATCCGGTAAAGTCAATTACCAGCCTTACCAACGTAATTCCTTCCCGTTAACCCCAAGTCGCAATCACGGCTTTCCTTGCCGTGCGGTGCAATCACAATGCTTAAAGCTTATCAGTAAGCGACGCGATTACCCCTGGGTGCACGTCGCGAAAACTCGCTTAGTTTCCGCCCCCGGTATACCTGCCTTGTATACCGTACACCAGTTGGGCACCTGCCTCGTCAGACAGCAGCTGACACTCTATTGAACAATAGATCAAACCTTAGTGTATTTAAAGTCAACAAATCACACGACATACACCTTTTCTGCGCAGAAAATCAAAGTTCCCAACAACAGTAATAATGTCCCAGAGGTTTTAACAAGTAATTATACTATGCACGTATAACAACTATTAAAACGATTGTTTAACCATGTGGAAAATCTACCGGAAGTTCGCGACGCAAAGCAGGAAGTACACTTATGCTAAGCAATGCAATACAGTTAAAACGTACAATGACAGTAAAAATAAACAGTTTTCTCTTTTGTCCCTAGATTCAGTTAGCGTACCTTAGATAATGCAAAACGGACATTCGGTTTCACAACACAGAGTAAAATTCAGGTTTTGAACACATTGCGTTCTTACCCGTATATGAAGCGTCTCCACCCTTTGTTGGGGAACCGAAATCCGTTGGTCTTGCGTATATCGTCCAGCAACGAAACCTCCAAACTCAAGAGCCCCCAAATTGTTATGAGCGTTTTGTCGCTATCCAATAACGATTGTCGAATCTCGATTTGTGTTTCCAACGGACAAATATTTATTCTCAAAAAGTAGCAGAATATATTCAAGCGAAATAATATTAAGTACAGCCGTTACTGCAGGCGCTCTGGATCCAGTGTACAGTCATTCAGTCCTGAAGTCTGTGGTCTAGGTGACTGAACACTACATGAGAGCTACTGCTTATATGCAAACAGAGATACAGTGAAACAATGCAGGTGGTATAGCTTGCTTCTATTGATCCAGGCATCAGGAGGGTCCAGGGGGTTACACATCATAGGCTGATTCAATCTAAGGAATCCAAGGGTGGGGGTCTCTCCAGGGGATGAGCTCTGTTCTTCCTGCCACACTGCTCTGTTCTTCCCGCCACACTCCAATTACAATCAGTCTATTAGCATTTGACAGTTAATAATCATATTAAAGGTTTATTCCCTGACATCAATAACTAGAGTATGCAATGTGCGATCTCTTCGCTGAATGCACCGAACAGCTGCTGATGTAAAGGGGATTACTATGATATTAGACATGACACATTTCTTTTAACCTGAACCATATGTATCACTAATATGCATATAACTTATAATATTACACATAAACACTACTATATTTCGACATAAATAACTATGTGTTGCAACTACGATTAATATGTACTATTTACAAATGTGTGTGTTGGTGCGAATGTATACTAAAGTGTAAAAACTGTTATTGCCACGTGTTGCGGCTGGATACGCCCTTCCACGCCGTAGCGTGCTCTACGCATAATTTCAGACAAGGACAATCAAGTTTGCTCGATATCAATTGAAATGACTTTATCCAATTTGCTGACTTCGACAGACACTTCGCCTGTTCTAGGGGAATCCGTGAGGGGGCTGGCAGGACCTGCACACAGTATGAGGCCCTTTGCATTTCAACAAACCACCCTAGGCATACCCTATCATATATTTATAAGATTTTGATCGAGCAATCATCCAAAGCGCTTCCTAAATTCACAAAGGACTGGGAGCGAGAGTTAGACATAGCCATAACAGAATCAGAATGGGGGAACATATTTCAGCGTACCCATGTTAGTTCAGTCAGTGTGAGAGTGGTTGAAACTCATTTCAAGGTACTGACTAGGTGGTTCTGTTGTCCCAGCCTCCTAGCAAAAATGGTTCCCAGGGTCTCAGATCTGTGCTGGAGATGTCAGCGAGCTTTGGGCACTCCATTGCATATCTGGTGGGATTGCCCAGCGATCAGACCCTTTTGGGATACGGTTATTCTCATCTCCACAGCGATTGTGGGAACTGATCTACCAAACTGCCCAAGGTTCTGGCTACTTAACGACACTAATATACCAGTCTACAAATATAAAAAGTCCTTGGTAAAGTATCTTAATAGCACTGCAAAGGCGGTGATACCAGTACACTGGAGGTCACCGTGGGTCCCTACCATAAAAGAATGGTTCACACGGATAGATTTCTATATGGTAATGAATGAAATAATTTACTCGGCAGAGGATAAAAATAGAGCATTTTACATACTGTGGTCAGAATGGATTGAGTTTAAAAATAAAGTGTTGTACGCTCAGTGGAATGTATGAAGCCTACCACATACCCCCTCTCTCTCCCCATACTCACCCCCCCTCTCTTTCCTTCTACCTTCTACCGCCCTTTTTTTTTTACACAATTATTTCACCTTATTTTATCGTACTTTCTCCTTTGAGAAAGATTAAGCAGATGTATATCACCATGGATGAACACGTAACTGCTGAAGTGCAATGTAAAGTTTGAAGTATTGGATTTTTGAGCAAATGTTATTGCATATACTTGTATACGATGTTAAACTTCAATAAAAACAGGTTATATAAAAAAAAAAAAAAGGGACAAAGGCAGTTTGGTGTTTGTCTGTAAAGGCCCCCCCTCCACTTGTAGTTAAATAGAAAAGAAGCAGCCTGCATAGACTATACAATACAAAAGGAAATGGACAAAGGTGGTTTGGTGACTTTCTATGAGCCCCCCCACCTCCACTTGTAATTAAAAAGAAAAGAAGCAGCCTGCATAGACTATACAATATAAAAGGAAATGGACAAAGGTGATTTGGTGACTGTCTATGAGCTCCCACACCTTTACTTGTAATTAAATAGAAAAGAAGCAGCCTGCATAGACTTAACCATATAAAAATAAATGGACAAAGGCAGTTTGGTGTCAGTCTGTATCAGACACCCTCTCCACTAGTAGTAAAATAGAAAACAATTCAGTCGGTCTAGACTGTAGAATAGAAATAGAAATGGACAAAGGCAGTTTGGTGTCAGTCTGTATCTGACCCCCTCTCCACCAGTAGTAAAATAGAAATAAAACCGCCGGTATAGACTGTACAATAAAAATATTAATGGACAAAGGCAGTTTGGTGTCTGTGTATGACACCCTACCCTTATCGTGAAATTGACAAAACAGCAGCCTTTCAAGACTGTACGTGATATAGAAAGGCCCAAGTCCCTTTCCTATTTGGGGGTAGATTGCACTCTACACTTATACTTATACTTATAAGTATACTTATTTTTTTGGGTGTGTTTTTTCCCCTGATTTAAAAAGACTGTACTTTTACATAGGCTTTACCAGATGACGAACAGGCAAGACTACCATCAGGACTGGTGCCAGCACCTGCTTGCCGATCCTGCTCGTATGTGGACTGTTTTGAATCCATTTTAATGAACCCAAAGCACTTGTAGTGCAAAATATTCAATAGATTGTGCTGCTAGATATGACTTTTTGCAGCCAGAATAAATATTTTCACACTGGGGAATATGGGACACCCTAAAGCACTTGTAGTGCAAAATATTCAATAGATAGCACTGCTAGATATGACTTTTTGCAGCCAGAAAAATTATTGTTTCACACTGGAGAATATGAGACACCCCAAAGCACTTGTAGTGCACAATATTCAAAAAAATGCCTCCTCTGTCTTCCTCTCTCCCTGCTCTAACAATTGCTTGAAGATTTTCTAGCAGAATTTCAATAATAATAGAAAGAATGAGGTATACAATAATTGCTCTGTCCCTGCTCTAATACAGCCTGTGACCTAACCCTGCTCTCTCCCTCTGTCAAATGGTGATGGATTGCTGTGGACGCTGATATTAATGCATTTAAAATATTGCGAGAACTGAGCTATGAGATCCGACTACGCCACAATGACGTTTTGCCTCGATTTAGAATCCGAATGTGCGGAAGAGTACCGAGCCTGCTTGGCTCGGTACTCGGATAGGGGAAGTTCGGGTGGGTTCGGTTCTCGGGGAACTGAGCCCGCCCATCTCTAATAGAGAGAGACAAAAATCAGAATTTGGAGCACTGTTGTGTGGCGGTAGTTTATGACCCCCATCATTGTGTTAGGTTAAAAGAGGAAGATGTTTCTGATAAAGACTTACTACAAACTGTTACGGCTCAACAGACAGCCATTAGGCAACCGCTGTTACAAGATGCTGCAGTTATGTCTGATAAAGGGCTAGATGCACATTTGTTTGAACTCTGGGAAAAGGCTGTGATGCAGTGCCCTGAAAAGGAGGACATGCCTAAAGATTGTCTGCAAGCTGCTATAGCCCAGCAATCAGCCATAAATCAACAACAGTTAAAAGTTGAGGAGTCCCTGAGGCAACAAAACCTAGGCCTAGAAGCATTGGTACAATCTTCTCTGGCTCAGCAGGAAACTGACAGGACAATTACTGCAGCTCAGCAGGAAGCTAATGCAGCTCAGCAGGAAACTAACAGGGTAATTACTGCAGCTCAGCAAGAAGTTACCAGTATAATGCTTCTCCAAGCATCCTCCACTCCTCACCAGGAGCATGGAAAAAAATATGAAAGATATGCATTTAAGAATCATACAACTGGAGAAACAGTTGGCAGATTTGTCACAGAAAGGTGAAGAGGAGGCAAAAAGAGTAAGCTCTCTCCTCTCAGAAAATGCCAGTCTGCGGGAAAACCATATACCGCTGACAACACACCTGCAAGCCTCTGCCGCACTGTCCACAGAGTTGGAGAAAGCTAAAGCTGAGCTAGTCGTGATCAGGAAGCAACTGGAGCATGAGACAAAAAGACCTGAATAAGATACGGACTGAGCTGCAGAGAGAGATTACTAAGCAAGCAGCCCTGCAAGCTTGGTTGGACAGGGATATGGCTCTAAAGTCAGAGTTGTTGAACTTGAGAGAACAGATGTGTTCGGACTATGTGACGCGGAAGGAACAGGAAGAGAAAGTGTCAGAGCTGCAGAAATTCAAAGACCAGATGAAGCAAGAATATAGAAAGGCACATGACAATTATCAGGGTGACAAAGTGGACGGTGAAATAACGCAACTTTAACCTAAGTAACAGAAGCCTGAAGCAAATATGTTACTGTTGCAACAATCTTACTCCAAACTTGGCAAGAAAAGAGAAACGTTGCTGGCGGAAAAGAAGTTTCTTAAGAAAGATGAGAAGAAAGAGCAGGCAGCTGCCGACAAAGAATTAGAGCAGCGTGAAGTGCAAGATGCAGAGCTCAAGGCAGTAGAGACCCAAGAAGAAGCTGGGAAAGTAGAGTTGCTGGACCATACATCCTTGTTGCAAGTCATCAAGGAGCAGCCAGTGCAGCAAAGGCGTTTGCTACACCAGCAGGTGAAGCTCTTGGCGGTTATCAAAGAATAACACATGTAAATCCACCAGGAGCAGCAAGGTGACAAGCCAGAAGCGCATGTTCCGGAGCATCCCAGGAGTAAAGAAGAAATTAAGGGAGAAGTAGCAGGAAAAGACCTAGGGCTAGTACCGCCGATTTTCGACTAGTTTGCCGACAGTTTAGCCATCGCCGGATTTACTAAAGGCAAAACCGCCGTCCAAACTGCCAGAAATGACTTTTTCATAAACCACTACTTTACAAACCGCCATCACGATTTGAACAATTTTGAACATACAAACAGTCGGATTTACTATGGAGGGGTTTGTGAAACCACCGGAAAAGCGCCATTCAAACAACCAAAATGAAAGAGCTGCTTGTGAGTGGCTAGATTGCTCCAACAGCATGCTGTTTGAGCTATTTTGCCAGTGTGAACATAATTTATTTATTTATTTATTTTTTGTTTCATTTTGCAAAGTTGTGTTTTTTTTTTTTTTTAAAGGTGTAATGAGTAAAAATAACCCATATTTCTTTGCTTTTTCTGAGCAAAGGGTAGTGAGTTCTGCTCATGTTCATCTTTTAATAATCAGTGTTAAGTGTCAGACAGGTGGCAATGCGTAAGTACCAATAGTGCTAACTTTTTTACATTCAGTATAATACTGTATTACAGGCAGGACAGACAGATTTTTGGTGTTTAAGTTAAACAACATTTATTGTGGTACAGAAGTTCAAGTATAGATTAATTTTGCATCCCCCACAATGTACACACTCAATTTCTGACGTGTGCAGGGTACACGTAACAGAAGTGTAACAGACTGTAAATAGTGCAACATTTTTCTGAACTCAGAAAATAAGATTTACAAAATATAAACAAATTATTTTACAGGTTGTTGGTTAAAACCAAACACATTAGCCTATCTGCGCCTTTTGGCAGGTACATCAGAGGTTTGGGTGACACTCTCTCCTCTTCCTCGCCCCCCCCCCCCCTTGTGCGAGCACCTCTCCTTGGCGGAGTACTTTGCACAGAGCGTCCTAGTGTACTAGCCAAACTGGTTTCAGTAGAGGACACTGGCAAAGGTAACCGTACTGTTATGTCCTGGTGAATTTGGGCAGCCATACGATTCACGTTGGCATTGACCTCCTTTACTGTGGTGTGTAAGGCCTCCACAGCACCAATCATTTGAATCATGCTGACATTAGATTGCTCAATAGCTTCAGCTATGCGATTTAATGCAGAAGGAATGTGGCTAGTACTGCAGTAGGAACGCCTCAAATGTCCAACAATATGAGACATATGTCTCGTTTGAGTGTCCATAAACTGAGACTGCAGGACCTGGAAATTAGCAATGGATTGGGCCATTTCTCACCTTGTATCCAGCTGAGGAGGTGCGGCTTGTTGCTCGGATGACTGTTCTGCAGAGCCAGTTGCTTGTTCCTGGCGCGTAGACACGGGGACATCTACCATCTCTAAAGTGATGATTGTGTCTTCCTGTGTGTCGTCAGGAGGTGACATCTGCGCAGACTGCCGCTGGCCTTGCAGAGATGCTGATGTTCCTGTGGTGAAATAACCAAGGTAAGTATATAGGAACTAACATGTTTGTAAATTGCATTCTAGACACTGGACAAAAAAACATAACCTTTTACAGCTACAGAATGGTTAACAATGTCTACCTTCCTGATTAGTTGTCCTATGCGACCTGCTTAAGGATGCTACCCATCTTGTTTTTGGAATAAAATCTCATTTAGCCTATGTGTTAGAGTGATGAGATATAAATGCAAATTATTTTTAATGCAAACTTTGATGGGGCTGGTAGAAAAATGTAGCAAGACAGAGATATGTGGTAAGCTATTACTATTTTAGTTCACCCTCTGTGTAGTACATGAAGCTGTTCTTGCAAACCGTATATAAAGCAACCAATATAAAATTTACACCAACATTTTGATTACAAAAAATACGAACAACATTTTTTCTCCCCCAAACAGGCTACACGCACCTGCTTGTTCTTCAGGTGCAGAATCCCTGACAGAAGGTGGAGGAGTAGACTTTGGACTTGGAGTGGAGTCTCTTACAGGCGATTCTGGATATGTTAGAAAAAGCAGACACTGTATTAGCAGTGACAATCATTTAAACATGTATACAGTGTACTTTGATAATGTGCTTTTCAAATACATTTTAAAATGTTAAAAAGTGCATGTGTAAACAGTTATAGTAAAAATTGCAAACAACTCACCAGTTGGTTGTCCAAAAGAAGGTACATCCGTGTACTGGACATTAACCCCATCTACAATTTCACGGGGCAGTATCTGCTGCAGCTCCTCCTCATACGTGGTATATTCCACACAAAGTGCTGGTCCACCACCTGTTCCTCTTGCTGATTTCCTTTTCTCAGCCATTTTTTCTTTGAGTCTCCGCTTTATGTCAGAATAGCATTTACGACAGTGAACCACGGACCATTTTAATGGTCCCACTGCACGGCCTGGCACATGTTCGCCCACAATTGGTAGGACCGCCTTAGCGGAGTACGGGCTGCAAGGTTCCCTAAAATAATAATAATTTCATAACAGGGATGCACTAACACACAATTTTCATCGTGTAAAAATCTGACATTCCTCCCTGACTTTGTCTTTTTACCCTGTCCTGTCTCCTCTAACTATTCCTCACCTTTCTCTGTCACCTCCAGCTCCACCTCCCTCTCCTCACCCTCTCCCCCCCTCCTATCTCTGGCCATAATGTCCAGTAAGACACAAAAAATAAGTAACACTGAACTACTGACAAACACAAAGGACAAACTAGACTAACTACTGAAACACTCACAACACACTCACACACAAGTAACAGAGACAAAGGACTAGACAATTACCAAAAAAACAAGACAGAAATGAAATCAGAAATAAAGCCACAGGACTGTAAAATAACACAGGACTACTCACACTCCAATCAGATATCGCAGCACAACAACCCTCCAAAACACCTCACTCACAATACTAATACCTTCAAGCTCCTTTCTCTATACTCCTCAAAACCCTATCAAAGAAAATGTGTAAACCCTGTGATTTATATAGTGCTTGTGATGTCAAATCTCCTGACACAGAAAGTAGCCAATAGTAACACTGTATGATAATGATGAATTTTTAAAAAAACCCGCCAACACACGAAACCTCCGTGTTTTGAAGAAAAAGCGCCATGTTTCTTCCAAAGCCGCCAGCGGCTTGGAGGCTTACATACCCCCGTTACATCGCGGGCGGATTCATCTTGAAGCTTAAAATCACCTATTAGTAAATCCGGCTGTTTGACCTGCAAAACTGCGGCAATGCATGGTGGATCAAAGACACCGCCAAACACGCCTGTTAGTAAATCTAGCCCCTAGCCATTAAGAGAGAGCCTGCCCTAGATTGGCAGAAGGAAGAACAGACAAATGAGGAAGATAAAGTTGCCCTGCCTGCACCTGAGAAAGAGGCAGTACATGAAAATACTGAATTAGAAAAAGAAAAAGGTCCGGTTGATGCAGTGAATAATCAAGTGTCTGATGTCAAAAAGACTGATGATGATCATTTAGCTCAGAAGGTTGAGCCAGAGCAGAATGCAGCTTTGGATGTTAGGCAAAAGGCAGCGGGAACCAAAAAGCAGCCCATGCAGGAATTTAATGTACAGAACCCGGCACAGGAAGAGAATGGAAAGTTGAAAACTGTTATTGCAATGGTAATTACAGTCCAGAATACAAATAAAGGTCAAGGTCAAAGTGCAAAAGAGGACCAGTAAAACTGATGAATGAAAAGGAAAATCTGCAGAAAGCACTTAGTGCCGAAGTCACAGATATACAAGAGAAAATTAAGATCATGTACCAGGTTGAAAATGTTGGAAAGCAATATAAGACTCAATATGAAGGATTAAAGATTCAGCATGATAAGCTAGTTGCTGAAACCCTCCTAGCTCAGACAGCACCATTAGAAGAGCGAACTTCTCAATCAGAAGTACAAGAATTAAAAGATTCCCATGACCAAGCTGAAATAGAGATATCTGCACTGGCAGACCAACAAGAGTCAATAAGTGGAAAAGGAAATGAAGATAAAGGTCAACAGGAGCAAACCCCAAAAATTCTAGCAGAATTGTCCACAGTTCAAAAAGAACTACAGTATGCTACTAAATTGATTCAAGACAATATCAGCAGAATAGGAACTGTTAAGGATAACTGGGAGAAGTTTGCCTATAGCTTTGGGACACCTTCCACTTGGGTTTCAGGAAAAGTAAAGCAGTTTAAGTGAACCAGGATTGTTCAAGGTTTTACCGAATTCTCAAGTTACAAGCACTCAGGAAATTAATAATATGCTTCAAAAGGTACAGCAGACTATGATTACTACCGGCTTCGGCAACAGTTAAAGGAGTTCCAAAGTCAGCTACGTCAGGAAGCTGAGTTCCTGTCCTTGTCTATGGCTCCATTGGAAGTGGTACAGACCAAGTATGTAGCAACAAAAGAAAGGAAGAATACACCACGCCAGCCTCTAGTTTGGAAATGGAGATCTCCAGTGGATTCTGGTAAGACTGTTCCAGGGGAAAAAGGTGCTGGGCAGTGGAATGAACTGAAATGTATAGAGACTGTAGGCTCAGAACCCCGGGCCTGATTCATTAAGGATCTTAAATGAAGAGGATCCTTATTTCAGTCTCCTGGACAAAACCATGTTACAATGCAAGGGGTGCAAATGAGTGTTCTGTTTTGCACATAAGTTAAATACTGACTGTTTTTTCATGTAACACACAAAAACTTGATAGCTTATTCATACTTACCTACTTTCTTCAGCTCCCTTCCGGGAGCCAGCCAGTGCAGGGGGGCGTGAAGGGGCGGGGTGGCCGAAATCGCGTCATTTCGGCCCCGCCCCCTGTGACGTCATGACGCAAATTGCGTCATTTGACAGCGGGGGTGGGGCCAAACGCCGCGATTCACGGGGAATCGCGGCGTTTGGGATCTAATTCTGCCCACTTCACTAGGAAGTGGGGCACTTCCTAGTGAAGTGGGCAGAATTCGGGAGATTGCCACACTCGCCCGGGAGTCCGGGAGACTCTCGCAAAATGCGGGAGTCTCCCGGACATTCCGGGAGAGTTGGCAAGTATGAGCTTATTTGTACACTGAAATTTAAAGTTAATATGTGTGTGTTACATGAAAAAACTGTTCTATCA